>JAVLVB010000350.1:335035-350414 GCA_032876305.1 Orestias chungarensis | reverse complement strand
GCCGAACAGGACAAGGAGAAAAAAAAAAAAAAAAAAAAAAAAGGTTCCTTATTGGTGCAAAGTGGCCACGGACTTTTTTCCCCCCTCCTTTCTTACAGAGAGCCGTGTCGTCGGCCATCTCTATCTGTCGCGAGGTATAAAGCAACGTGATTTCTGTCTGAAAATAGCCGCACTCTCAGCTCTCCTTAGATGCCGTGGCTGCTGAAAGAGTCAGTTAAGTGGATCATCGCTGACTGGAGAGCCTGACCTTGTGGCAAGACACAGTGCTTTGATGGGCTCAACAGCTGCTCCCTAATCTCTCCTCAGTACAACTGACCCAAAAGTCATTGGTCTGGCCACATATTCTCTATCCAATTGTAGCTCTAACTGTACATTTACATACTGTACTGTTGAAATGTAAAAATCCAACCCAGTGTAAAGCCTGGTACCAGCATTGTCATGTATTTACCCTATTCCATCAGCTCTGACTGTCCTGCCAATCCCAGTGAACACATCCATTCCCTCAGCCTGTTTCTGCCACCACCATGCTTTACAGTGGTAAAGATGTATTTCCACCACATGTAGGCTTTCACATGCAGGCCACATCTGACAAAACCCTCTTGTAGCCAGCCAGAACTAGTTTTTTTGATTTTTCCAATGGGTTGTGGCTATCTGCAGTCCAGATTTTCTATGGCTTTTTGTACTCAAATTTGCTTGCAACATGTGTTGACAACTTTTCCCCCCACCTTACCTGTGAAACCTGCAACTCATCCTGCGCTACTATGGGCCTCTCAGCTGCTTTACTTATTAATGCTTTTCATGCCCGGCATGTTATTATAGCTCGGCAGCCACGTCTTGACGGGTTTGCTATTGTCATACAGCATACTTGTTGTGTATTGGATTTAAATGTAATTCCTGAAATTTAGAAAATTTGCGAATATTCCTACGGAGATTAGATAACTGTCTACTTAGAAATTAAGTAACATCTGACTGTAATTTGCAGTTTTTTAGAAATATCAGGAAAAAATAAGGAAAAGCACAAATGTGTGCCATTTCAAGTTTGTACTTAGAAGCCACAAAACCACTGTATAATTTTGTGTTCCCACTTTCTGTTGGCCTATTATATAAAATCATTGGTTTGTGGTTGTAATGTCGCAATAATAAATAATAAATGGATTGAAAAGAAAAAAAGTTTACATATTAAACAGAAATTTATCCCATTAAATTTAAGTCTAAAGCTGTATAAATAAAAGTTGTCGTGACATTTGCTCATAATTAAATACTTTTTTGACTTCCATCTTCATTTTTAGGCCAGGAATGTGACTTGGAAGCGCAAGAAAACCATATTTGGACGGCCATCTGGAAATATCCTTTCTCTGTGATTTAAAAGAGAAAAAAATCATCCTCTTGCATTTTGTAATCAATTGTTCTCCCTATTGATGTCTGCTGGGTGCCTGCCACACTCAAGCTAGTGGTTTGTGTGAAGACTGGAAAGTGTTTCCCCTGTGTTTTTTGATGGGACCAAAGGACGGGTTAAGGAAGGCTTTTGCCGAATGTGCTACATTACCAGCGGGCAGTTATTGTTTTATCTGTTGCCTAAAAAAACAAAACTTTAAATTACATTATCTCAAGATTCAAAGCATTGTTTCACTATCCCTAGGCAAATGTTTAACAAACACTTGCTTACATTGAAAACATAAATGCAAACAGTTTTTGTTGAAAGCCCAACCTTTAAGAGGATTCTTACTAGATGATTTTTACAGTCTTATATCTTATAAGGTCTGTTTTATCGCTTTTATTAAACCAGGCTTTATAATGTAAAAGGAGGACGAGCAAATCTTTTTTACTAATCAGAAAAAATATTGCTGTGTGAAACAGCAACGGGAGGCTTGGAGTTTAAAATAAATTGCCTATGTCCCACACACAGGCAAAAGAGTAATCATTTTCTCAGAAAAGCTATCTTCTTGAGTAGTTTATTGTAGTATATATTAATTTTGCTCCCCATATTTCTTTAATATAAATTCCAAAATGTTTTACTTACTGGTGGTATTTCCTTAATAGGTAGTTCCATATTTTTTTTTTTTTAAAGATCAATGAAATATTTTTATGATTAATACATACATGTTTATGACAAATTAAGATTTAAAGAAAAGCACCTGCAGATGTTACTGAACTGACTGACTTTGAAAATCAAAGCTCACTAACACGAGAAGCAAACACATTTTGTTTGCTTCTCTTGTTAGTCATGCACTTTGTTTGAACTCTTTATGTGGTTGCAAAAAGTTGAGCTACTTCCTCGACGCTAAAGCTGCACGCAGAATCAAGGGCAGATCTTTCACAGAACTGAAAACATGTACTGATGCTATCTTTTTGCCCTAGTTTTATTCAGCGTTGTCCACAAAAGCTTCCGCTTTAAACATGTCAGTTTATGTAAATGGTAAAAGCTTACTATACTCCTGACACTATGATGGGGTGTTACCAGGTTCAATAACAAGTATTCTGAATAAGCTTGAGTGGAAAAAAAGATATATTCTGTACTTTGACAGGACCTCCAAAATCTCAAACCACTGTCAAACGGTCACTAAATGTGTAAATAAAGTGAGCAATATCTGTGTGGCCATGGGTTCATATCCATGTGACTATTTAGGAAGAATATGTCATTATGAAGTTTCATTTTGTTGCTTTGTTTTTTTAAGGTTGCTATAGAATATATATTACACATTTCAGTACATAAAATCCTTTTAAACTGGCATTAGTTAATTGAATATTTTATGTTTGGCCCCTGGACTGATCTAGATTCATACAAATGTAGCCCACGACCACAAGTGCAGATGGAGACTTTGTGTTTTTAATTAGGACAAAATTATTAGTGATAAATGTTCTTGGAATTGAAAATATTTGGTGCTACACATAGTATTTGTCTTTTGTCCTTTCTTTTTAGTTTCTGTTTAATTTCATAATAACCATGTCTACATCTATCCAGTGTGTTCTGCTTAAAAGCACTTTACACATTTAAGCAAGCATTTTTTTTAACAGTGACCCAAATCTGGTTACTATTGCTGAGACATATTTTTTTTCAACCAAAATACACAAAGATTTAAAACTTGATGAAGGCAAATAGCAAAAACCCCTCATCTTCAAAAAGATTTTACTACTTTAATTGCTTAAATAAAATGTTGCATGCTTGGTGCATTATTTTTTGCTTAAGGTCAAATATTAAATGCAAATCCTTACATGCAGGTTTTTTAACCCAATAATTTTGGGCCCATGTGACAAACATTGGAATCGTCTACTTTAAATGATGCATACGTTAAGCCTGTTTTTACTGGAGCATAGGTCTTTTCACAAGAAAGCTCTGGCATTAAGCCCAACAGTTAAGGGCGCAGCACTTTCTCTTTTTTATCAATTGATACTAGAAACATTTGCCAGTTTGCAGTATTGGTTTCCTTTTTTCCAAGTAAAGTCTGAAATGTATGAGGGGAAAGTTCAATTCATTTAAAAACTACTAAGGAGGATTGTTCTGTTTTGCAGTCTAGAGTGTAACACTTAAGATTTATTTATTTTATATATATATATATTTATATGTGTATGTGTGTGTGTGTGATAGTAATGATGATAAAATTTACTGAAAGATTGTACAATAAGATAAAACAGAATTGTAATGGCCTTTATATGACTGCAAATTAAAGTACTTGACAAGAAAGCATATTAGACTGAGCTTAGTCTCAACTGTATCAAAAATAGATTCATGCTTTTAAATCTTTCAGCAGATCATATTTTAGTGCAAACACCCTGGTCAGCAGTCTGCTTTGTGCTGGTGCATAAATCAAATGGTAATAAAGGGTTTCATCACTGCTACTAATTACATTTTTTTCCCCCTTACCGCTACTAATTACTGAATGACAGTTTTCACACCAGCATTTAAGCCTGTGTGAGCATGCCTGTGTGTGATGCGCCTAATTAAGTAAACTCCCATTACACTTAAAAGCGCATTACTGCTGCTCTGTTGTAAAGGCTGTGATTATAGTGTTGGAGAGAGTGAGTTTGCTGTAATTAAGTTATTTCTCAATTATTATTTGTCCTCTTGTTCTATGAGCTAAATGGATTGATGAGGATAGAATACATATTTGGTCGTGTCCCAGAATTTTGTTAGGTTTACAGTTATTTAAGCAAAGAGTCATTACACACTACAAAATTTAAGTGTCTGCATTATCTTGTTCTCTGAAGGGATTGGAGCTGATACAATTAAATCATCATAATTAACCATTTCTGCTTGTAAGTTTGCGAAGCAGCCAGAGTAAAAGCTAGTTGCAACCTGAATGCGGACATTTGCCGCCGTTTCTAGTATTTTAATCATTTAATGTATGCAACAAGACTGTTCTAAAGATCTACAGATCCCTTGATTTAACTTTATCTATCATAAACACATTGTCCTTTCTCTGCGACTGTCTTGATTTGATCCATGCATGCCCATTTCTATTAAAACTAAGTCATGGTGGCTGATTACCTTTGCCAAAAAAGGTTTTGTTTGTACTTTTTCAACATTGCACTCACTAGTTGGGTCATGCTGCGAAACGTTGTCATATGCTGTTCATTATAGGAAAAAAAATATATAGGAGCATTATTTTTCATAAACTGATTAAGTAACCTATTAATGTGTAAATTGTCATAGGAGATCTTTAGAGGAAATACTTGAAGGGGCTGATCATTTGCTCACAGTTGCTCAGGGTGAGCAAATCCCATCAGAACAGTAGTGAGGTGGATTGAGAGCATGGGCTGCTTTCCAGGAGATCTGCTGCAGATCCTCTGTACTGTCCTGAATTGGACTATTTTTATCTTGGAGTGCTTTTCTTGGTCTGGCTGATAAGTCTTTATTGCACAGTTGTGATCTGAGTACTTGCAGTCATGCCTGCTGTGCTTTTTGTTCTGGATTGTGGTTAATTTATATGTGGATATTGAACAACTAGTACTGTAAAATTTAGCTTAGATTTAGGCATTGTTACAGAAGGAGACCCAAATATTTTATCTTATTGCTTTAGTTATCAATGTCACAGTTTGGTGTGTCATGCTTATAAACCTGGAACAGAAATGTATATGTTGGGATTGGTACTATTATACCTGTATAATAGCTTTTCTTAACTTTCGCTATCATTCCCCAGTGCTGTTGCAGCATTATAATGTTGGCAACTATTTATTTTATTTTATTTTTTACTGATACCCAAGACAGTTAAGACTGAATAATCTACATTTAAAGTGAGTACTACAACTCTCTAGGTTTGCTCCTTTTTACTTTAAACTAAGGAAAAACAACTCGCCTTGTTTTTGGCTGACAGACTATCCAAAAAGAAATGTCAGCTCCCAAGAAATGCTTAAAAGTGGTGCTCAGAGCATCTCGGGCAATATTTGAAGTTAAACAAATATTAGGTTATGTAGATAACTGTTATGTTCTTTTTCAAAATAATGTTGATATACGTTTTTTATTGTTTATAATATTGATACACATTGATTTGTGCAGCAAATTTGAATAAACAGTTCTGTAACAGCAGCACCAAACAACACCAAAATCAGATGTGCTAGATAACAGGTAACAAAACAACTGGAAATGTATTTTTTTTTGTATAAAAAAATAATCATTTTGCATAATCAACACTTTTTTTACTTCATTGTTTACTACTGTCCCAGATAAAATCTTTGTTAGAGTCACGTCTGTTACATCTGAAACTGGCTGCATTCACAGACACAAAGACTGGATTATGGCATGCTTGCAAACATTTTAATACTTCATCTCCAGTTTCATTTTAAGTAAAGTTAAATATTGGTATAACTGTAGAAAAAGCAAACCATAAGGAAATCATTTTGGGTTTTGCCTTACTTGCCATAGAGCTGCTTCATGAATTACTGAAGACTGAAATCAATAGCTTGGAGATTTTTGTTTCCATTTTTCTCTTCATTACGATAGTTTGCCTCCAGCATTGCAGCTGGTTATATGTAAAATAAGTAATCAGGTTTTATTTCATACATTTGAATTTTATTATTAATACAGATTTTTCCTTCTGGGTTTTGAGAATAAAGGACTAAAAGAAACTGGGAAGATTTCTGGGGCAACACCTATCAGAGTGTGTAAATGGGGAATCACCTGCAGGTCCTCAATGACTGACAGGGCAGCACAGATGTGGCACCTCATTATTTACCTTATTTAAAGTGTACGGATGTTCTATGAATTTTTGAGATTTTAGGAGAAGTAGAGGGAAATATTTATCTTCCCGAGAGGGGCTTTTAGAATAAAAGTCGTGCTCAGGGTTAGAAAATCTAATTTACAAACGTAAGTGGGAGATATGCCTCTTTGACACAGGGAGGCTTTTGTTTGGAAGAACTGTAATAGTTAAAGCCACAGATGTAATGTTCAAAGCAAATAAATGGCATTATTGAACTGAAATACTATGGCTGGAATCATCCACACTTGTATTACTTTTGCAGTGTAAAATTATTAAATTATTTAAAAGGAGAACATTATAGTAATAGCTTACAACAATAGGAATAAACAAAATTGGCAAAATTATTATTTACTAATGGGTTAGATCAATTTGAAACCTAAACCTAAGAAACCTGGACACTTGTTATGCACAAGCTCTTCCAAAACAAATTCCATGTATGTCCAATAAAATATTTGGCAATAACATTTTTCTGATTCTGAATCTTTAGCATGTGCTCTTCTTTCCTCAGTCATGATCTTTACCTGTTGGGATAGTTTCAGAGATTTTGTGGAATTTATTTCAACTAGATGTTTTATTTTATGATGATAAAATCATTTTTAAAAATTCAGCATAACAATTCGCTGGGTTTCCTTGAATCGGGAAAACTTTTTTGGTATATAATGTATCTTTGTTTTGAATCGGGTTTCATGTAAAAGCGCCTTGAGACAACCTGAGTTGTAAATTGCCGCTATATAAATAAACTGATTGTTTCTGATGTGTATTGAGCTTATATATTTCTCCTGACCATAGACCATCGTTTCTTTTATAGGGTTTTCTGGCCAGTGAAAGACAACAATCCCTTAGTCATAAAACCAGGTTTTACTAGTTTTGGCAATTCCAACAGCTTTAATGTTGTTTTACAATCCTCTCAAAATGTCCGGTATTTCTTTTGCTTTGGACATTTTTCTACAACAGTTTTTTCCACTTATTTTCTATGACAGTTTGCTCTCAATAGCGAGCTTCTTTAACTCTTGTACTTTTTGACATACCCTTGTCAGGTGTGTCAGTGAATGTCTGCTAAATGTAAACCTGTATTTAGTTGTCTTTTCTAATATATTACTTTTCTAAGAAACTGTAAAAGGTTTGTATCAAATGAAATGAAATTAAGTTTTTTGGTGATATTTTCACTTTTTGAGATAACTGTACATTTATATAGCATCTACAAAATGTTTTTTGGCATAACTACAAACAAAATTTGCATCTACACTATTGTAAAGTTTGCATGCACAATCGACATGTGCTGGCTACAAAATTAGGACATACTTTTGACAGCAGAAATATATCCTATTACTGTTTACGCTGTTTGTTGTTTATATGCATCTTCATCGACTGTTGGTCATCCAGCCGTTAAGGACTGAACTGCATGAAACAAAGACTGTTTAAAGCTATTAATCCCAGAATAAACTGTATTAACCCAGTTCTTTCCATGAGAAAAAGGAGTGTCACAGCATTTTTGGGGAACATTATGTTTAGTTTGGCTATCAACTACCAAACAATATCTGAGGACAATAAGATAAGACAAGATAGACTTTAATGATCCCGGAGGAGATCAAAATTACAAGAGTTGGGCAAAACTAATTGATCAGAAGAACTGTAGTTTAGTTTTGGTTAATGCTGTAAATGCCTATTTCCTAAATTTCAGATTAAAATAAGGATTATGTCCAGCACTGGTGTTGCTGTTCAGCAAAAAGTGACACTTGTTAAAAACTTTAACTAAACTAGGTATATTGACTGAATTACTAAGTAAAAATATGAAAATATGAAAAACTAACAAAACTACTAAAAAGTATTATGTGCAATTATTTTGATATTGCAGGTTTATTTTAAAGACATTTATAAATGAAGCCAAATTACTTCTAAACTAACTATAGGTTAAAGACTAATGTAGCAACAATTTTTATGTGTTTCAATCAACCAGTTAAATACGCGAACCAGAAGTAACCATTAAGCATTATTTGCTGAATTCGAAACCAGTAGCCTTGTTGACTATTTTTATCTAATCTGCTACTTATTCATGCAATATTTTTATACCTGAGCATTATCAAGTGGGTAACCATGAAGAAAACTATTTGGGTGTTATTTTCTAATTATCAGCTGCCCTCTTGGCTTGTGAGTTTTAATTAAAATTACTAATTTTATTAATAATTGACTTCTGCATTTGTTATTTATACCCAAACCAGACCCCTTTTTTCACACAAAAATATAGTATTGCAGTTATCTGCAATTTGCAGCACACGCTTGTTTGTAATAAAATAAAAGGATTGTTTTGAGAGAAGCTCAGTCATTCTCTCCGGAGAAATCTTAGAGGAGAGTGAGTCTATTTTCAGCACTGCAGAAATGGAGAGTGTAACTCATTATGACTCACTCAAAGCTGAAACACTCTGGATGATGGTTGAGTCAGACGTGACGGCCACTGTCCGCTGCCATGGTGATGCATAGCCAAATGTAACTAAAGTTGGTTAAGAAAAGAGACTGAAATGAAATGAAGGGGCTTAAGTGTGCCAGAGGCTGCTTCTGTTTTAATTAGAAAGATTTCAAGACTAATATGAAATAATGTATTACATCACAGTGTATTGATAGTTCTAATTTGACTTTATTTAACCATGAATTCTAAACTTGTCCAACAAATCCAGGGAGGATTTCAAAAGTAATTTTTCCCACATACCTCCAGAGGTATACCGAACAAAAAAATTAAGATTTGTAAAAAAGAGATTTTACCATGGCCCTTTACTTTTTGGGACTTGCACTCTTTAGCTTCAGCAGGAAATCTGCTTTAAAACCATAGTTGGTCGTATTTCTCTTTATATATACAAAAAAAAAAATATTTTTAGATAATGTAATTTTCAATTCTGACACAATCCCACTTTCTCAGTTCATGATCCTCCATTTCATACAATGTGGCAGTATGGGTGGCCTGCATGCATAACGGGAATAACAGGAACCCTGTATTTTTTCGGTGCACATACTGTACGTTTTTTACTCAAAGCTATTTCATTTTACCACTAAACAAATAATAGTGAACTGGAACAAATAAAATGAACACACATGCAGTAGTTTGATGAGCTTAAAATGACATTGGTATACCAAACCCACAATTTTAAATTACACTTATGGTGATTACACTCACCCAGTGGCAGCAAAAATCTCAGGGACTTAATCTTGTTCTCTTGAAACCGAAATACAACTGAAATAAATCTATTTGTATTTATCTTACAATCAGGTGCCAGATATGAATTTTAATGATTCTGACTCAGCAAACAGCTCCTCAGATATTCCTTATATATCAACATATCCGAAGGGCCTTCTTACCCAGCACATATATCAACCCAAGATTTATATTATAACTGAATGAACCTAATAACAATAATAAAAAAAAAACAACCTTAAAGTTTATCGAGAGCATCTCCATCATTATGCTAACCAGAACAAAACAGGCACCATATAAACCATAACATAACTCATTATCATCAAAGTACAAATGATGGCAGCTGATGGACAGAAACAGTAAATGGCATGTGGTAGATGAGATCCATAAAGGTCACTGGATAACAGAAGTTGTACTGTGCCATACCTGCTATCTAGATAATCCTCTGCTTTGTTTGGTGGAAGCTTCCCCCCCAACTTTCCTTGTTGCCATCATAAAGTTTATCGCTATAGCAATCCAAAACTTTCCCCATATGTGTTTAATTTGGTAAAATAAAATATCTCCAAAGAATTTAATTGATTGATTGCAATTTGCAAAATTTTTAACTACTCCCAAGCAGCCATTTATGAATGCCTATTTAGCTCCGCTTTGGGGGCGCTGATATTTTCTGACTTCTTGGACATTTGTTTTGATGTTTAACCATAGCAACACGGTGGTTTACAACTTGGAATAGCAGATTTGATTAAATTCACAGAAGCTCAGCGTTGATCTCAACTCAACCACAGATCACAGATGAGTTGAAAAGGAGGTGCCATGAATCCAGAGCAGGAGCAAGAGGAAAGTGAGAAGGAGGAAGTTTAAACCATCCCTTCCATCGCTCATAATTGGAATATAACATTGTTGGTTAGGTTTGATGCTGTTGAGCCTTGTGCAATGAAGGATTCTTTATAAAATGAGGAAACATCCTTGGCATCCACTTCACCAAACTGTTATACAACAGGAGTGTCTTCAATCAGAGGCTAAAATATAATCTGCAGTATTAAAGAGAGGGGTGTCTACAGAAAACCTTTGAAGAAACTGGTATAGTTTGAACTAATACAACATTCAATTTCCCTTTTGAATTGGATATGTGGTTCTAATTTGTATTTGATTGAGTTGATTTTCTACTCATTTTGCTCAAATGTTCTATTCTTAGTTTTTCTCAAAATACTATATAACAAACACTATAGTGTCAGTTTGGAGTCGGCGTGCCAAAAACTTACAAGGTCACGGCCCTGCCATTCATATTAAGCCAGTGCGTCTGGCTTGACCCTGGCAGGTCTGCTTTAAGACAAACAAAGATAGAAAGAGGTTGGGATTGCTGAACATGTTGATGTTAGTTGCAGGTTCATCCCAGGTAATTAAGATAATACAGTCAAAGCGATGCATTAAAACACAACAAACAAAACACTTTTAATCAGTTGGAATGAAAATAAGATAATAAAATGCTATAAGTTAATTATTCCTTACCTATTTATGCTCTATTACTGCAAGACCCTGCTTAAAAAGGTTTGCATAAATTACCTTTTGTTCAGAATTAGTGTAGCATGTCTTCTGGCTTGGATGCAACAGCAGGTTTTGCTTATCCTGTATAGGACAGGCAATTTTTAAATAAAATTACACCTTACACCTACAAACACCTTCCCCTGGTGTAGTTTTCGTCCCTCTCAGTGACATCGATATCATCATCTTGTAGGACAACTGGAGCATCTCTCTCCTTAACAGAATTTTCACGAGCTATTCACTCTGCATTTTATCATGCTGGTTTTTCACACACCCTAGAGCTTGTTCACATTGCAAATGTAGAATGTTCTTAAATGTTCTTCTCCAAGATTGTTATTCAGAGTACATTACGTACTGGCTTACAGTTGGGTATTTACGTGCCTGTGTATATGTGTCAACAGGCTTCAGTGGCCTTTTTGAACCACTTAAAGGATTCTATTTAACGGGTCAGGCGAGCAATTAATCAAGAGTTTAATTGGAATCCCGAGTGGAGTGACATGATTTATGCAAATAAGGTAATTAATATGTGGGCCTGCATCATTAAAATGGCTCATCCGCCAGTGCAGGCTAGCACTTTCATTACGGTAAATTACAGTGCGATAATAACTCCAAATGCACATATTTATTTTCTACAGACTGTTTGAGTAAGACGTGCCCACAGTAAGAAAAATGTGAAAAAGGAGGACGTTCTCTTAAGGGAGACATTGGGGAGTAGGCAATGCTAATGCTGTTAATTTTACCTCATTAGAAAAACACAGCTATCTGCAGGGCTCCAGTCTTAATTGGATCGCCAAGCAATTTAAACCACATTTGGTTCCTAATCACCTCCCCTCATCCAATGTTTCATAAATTATATTGCAGGGGTAGTTTGAAATGTGACAAAATCATTTGCTTGGGTCAGTTCACTGTATTGACACCAGTGTCTTACCAAGCCTACTGCTCTTGGTAACTGGACTCCAATGGACTGATTTTGCTCCATAGTGTCCTGCTCACTCACACTTACCAACTGTAACAACATTTAACATAATATTTGAAACCTTAAGATTTCTTCTCGAGAGTTTGTCAAAACCTAATATGTTAAAGTTGTGAATAAGTAATAATCAGTACTTTCATGATACTCGGAATTAGTTGCTATACTTACTTACAAATGTTTGGAGTAATAACAATATAGTTTCACGGATATAATACTATCCTACAATTTAGTCAAAATATCTTTTTTTCTTGAAGTTACATTATTATGTATATAGCATTAAGATGCTTGGAAGCTATTGTAAACTATTGTAATTTGCTATAGAATATGCTGTTTCACATTTGGGTTGTAGTCTATTTATATATGCCACTTACTAATGATTAAGAAAAGGGTTTGCTTAAGTTTATGGGCTGTTCTGACTGAGAAAATCCCCCCAAAGATCTTGTCAGTCCACTTGAGGTAAAAAGCACAAGAATTTTATTTTAGTAGTTCTGCTCAGAATATACAGATTCCTAAATGAGATGACCTTTGTCAGATTAAATTTAAAATCTGGTAATAAGGAATGAATTTACAGATAAACCTAAGCATGTGTACTATTAGGATGTGATAGGTATTAAACAAAAAATTGAGAGTACTATTTAGAGTATTTGATGCTGGTGAACTAGCGCCAATTAGTTTGTGTATTGACCGTTTTTCTGAATGCACTATAAAAAAAAAAATTGCTTTAAAATGTTGCATCTAGAAACATCCAGCACGTATAAGGCTTGTCTGATTTTTAAAAAATATTTTTACAAAGCTTTAATTGTCAAAAATATGTTTGCTAAATCATGCATCTTCAAGAGTTGTAAGTTTAGATAAGTTAACTAAAAACCTGCTTGTTGTATTTGAAAAAGAGGTGATGTAATTTAACGCATTTTTAATATTTTTAAATAAACATAACGCACGTAAAGTTCACATTTCAGTTTTGACCTTTTTTATTAGCACTGCAATTAGACCACCTATCCTTATTAAATATATTTGCATTTTATAGATAATGGAAATCATTACATTTACCCCAAGATTTCCAAAAGGCTGTCAATATTTTTAAACCAAATAGGTCACATATCAAAAAAAGTTTCAAAATATTATAGGATCTCAACAGTTTCCTTTTGGTTTCTAAAATCCACATGCTTACAATTTGTTAATCTGTATTTTCCACTGAAAATAGTTATTTTAATATATTTAACTTATTATAACTATTAGCATACACACTAAAGGATTGCATTGTCAGCATGACTTGGTGGTACTTGCCTCTAATACATTCAATTTTCAGGAAAATATAGAATTTTGACACCAGTCAGGGCTGATCAAGCTGAAAATCCTTTGTTTCCAGACACCAGTGTTTCTCTTCATCTGTAGTTTCATACAATAGGTGATTAGTTATTTTGTGTTTTTTGATATGATGATAATTATTATCAACTTTATGTGTCACTGACAATTTTAAAACCAGTCAATATTCCTTAGTGGTATTTTTTTTAAACAATTTTAATAAGATAAATGTATAAACACTACATTAACATTAAACTGCCACATTTGTCATACAGTAGCACTACTGGTCTTGATGCAGCTCATGTAAAATGATTGATCTTCAGATTTGTCTTTGGTTTGAGGCAATAAATCAGTGTCATGGAAATTTAAACCGTTCTGTTTTGCAAGGTTGGGATAATGGAGGCTTCGTATGACATTGTCATGTGGGGGTTGTTGCTGCAAGGTTGAATGCAAACAGCCAGTGAATCATTTTCATCTTGAAGCTGAGTAGAAATGGAGAAATGAAACACTCTTGCAGTGTTGTTTCTGTTTAGATGATCATTAAATCCTGGTTTCCTTTTGAATAGCAGTTGTATATGCCAACAGTTGTCCTATCCTAGCAGCTATAGATCTTACACTGGAGACTGATATCATTAGCTAAACAATATATTTTTCAGTTTTATCTATTCTATTCCTGTAGCCTAACATGAATGAACTTAAATACCTAATGGTACATTTAAAAAAATCTGTATTGGTAAGTGCATTTCAGTACACTGTCTCACTTTTTGACAAAATTTAAGGCCTATTTAACAAGAATACCATGCTTCATGAAAAACAGATAAAACAAGCATTTGTCGATTCCATAATCTCTAAACCAGCACTAGGACGGATCCCTAACGTAAGGTCTGCTTTCCATGCTGTGATCTTGTTTCTGTCGAATCATGACTGGCATCTAAAAATCACATCTGAAATCAAGCCCTATAGGGCCATGCCTATTTTTGCCAGTCCAGTGTTGTTTTCTGCGTTGATCTGCTTGAAAATGTTATGTGTTTTGTGTTCTGAGATGGTATTGTACATACTTTGTACATAAAGTAACTGTACCTCCTCTGACCTGCAGTTTTTGAATGACCATGCAGTCTCACAGCAAAAATCTTTTTTATGTTTAGTCACATAAATCCACCTTCTCCCCCATTCTGGTGCAACGCTTACGCTTTAGCAACATGCTTCATTATGTCTAAATGCATTATGTTCCTGCAGAGTTATTGACAGATTTTCCATTTGTGTTAACATCTACTGAACATGTGTACCTTATGTGGCTGGTGAGAGTATAGTAACATTAATTAAGCCAAGTATATGGGTGTGTGTGTGTGTGTGTGTGTATAAATATGTATGTGTTTATGTATGAAACTATGTCCATGACTAATAAATTTCTAGTGTGTATTTTGCTGGTTCTTGAAAGTCATTTTTTATGCTTCGTGGGCTTTACAATACTTTTGTAAACAAACCCTAATTCCTCTTGTCATCCTATAGCTACTGTGTGTCCTTATGTGTCCTTCATGGTTGCGTTTCCCAGTTTGCTTCATAATAGGGGGAAACTTCAACGATGCTTCGTTAAAGCTCAATGGGAATATTTGGCAGCTGGTTTATTAGAGGCACAATAGGTGACAGCAGACACAGAAATTGCCATTGAACATACTTCAAGTATGCAATACTGTTGCAGAATTGAGCAGACTGACTGGTTGGTCGTTGATGTCCTTTTTGTAGACATAAACATTGTCATTTTGTTTGAAAAGATTGAAGGACTAATTGCTAAGTTGTGACGTCTCAGTTTTATTTTTACACACACACACACACACACACACACACACACACACACACACACACACACACACACACACACACACACACACACACACACACACACACACACACACACACACACACACACACACACATACTTACACATACTCTCTCTCTGTTGTAGCGCTATCTTTGTGGGGACTTTCCATTGATGTCCAGTCATTTTTGTAATCTAAAAATGACCTTTGCCAGTTCATGCCTAACTTTTAAACTAACCTTAATTCAATTCAAACCATAGTCGTACACCTGACTTCTGACCCAGAAACGGCACTTTTCCTCATGAGAACAGGCTTCGGTCCCAACGAGGAGCAGTCGGTCCTCACAACTATAGTATTTTTTCAA
>JAVLVB010000350.1:321080-333759 GCA_032876305.1 Orestias chungarensis | reverse complement strand
GTGAAGTCCACAAACAGCATACGGACGTACGAATCCTTCTGCTCCAGGTGGGTGAGGGCAGTGTGGACCACGGAGGAAATGGCGTCCTCTGTGGATCGATTTTTCCTATATGCATACTGATGTGGATCAACGGTGATGCTGATGTTGGCTTTGATGTGAGTCTGAACCAGTCTCTCGAGGCACTTTGTGACTATCGGTGTGAGGGCTACTGGCCGATAGTCATTCAGACCTGTCACTGCAGAGCTCTTGGGGACCGGGATGATGGTGGCGGTCTTCATGCAGGTGGGGACAGCTGCCTGGATGAGGGAGGCGTTGAAGATGTACGTCTGACTTTAATTACTTTACAGCTGTCAGTATGCCAGCAATGGGTATACAGCTGAACTTCGATGTGGTCAGATGGAGACCATTTGTACATCTCAATTTTCAAATCCTTAAATTCACACCCATTCGGTCGGAGTTCCCGATTTGAACAAAGTAACAGCTGTCCTCAAGGTACGACTTAAACTAGTTGAGAGCCATACCAGTGATTCCAACCCAGTCTTTTAACCTCTGTAATTAAATCACATGGCCAACTGTATCAAAGGCGGCGTTCAGGTCCAGCAGAACTAGGACAGAGACTTTGCCTGCATCTGAGTTCAGGCGGATCTGGTTGAACACAGACAACTTTTCTTTGTAGATTTCAAAATTAACCTGGAGCTTTCACTGCATTTCCTTTCGGCTCTCCGGCACTCCCTTTTCTGTGCCCTGACCGAGACCTCTTTTCTCCATGGTCCCTTTTGTGTACTTTTAACCATTTTAACCTTGGCAGGAGCAATTGCATCCATAACCTTCGAGACACTTGATGTGTAAGAGTTTCAACATATTGTCAACATTAGAACACAGAGCATTTTCAAACCTAATCATTTTTAAAATCTGACTCCCTGTTTTGTCATCAATAAGTCTTCCCTGAGTAACTGTAGGGCTTGGGTGTAACATAAAGGTAAAAGAAAACACAAAAATGATCAGACAAAGCGACATCCACAACACCCATATTTAAAATAACAACACCCTTTGAGATAAGCACATCTAGAGTGTGTCCTCTGTTGTGTGTAGGCTTGTTCACATGCGTAGTTATACCAAACATCTCAAGGACTGCATTGAGTTCTTTACATGGTTTATCTTGGGCTGCATCCATGTGCACATTCAGGTCCCCTGTTATGACCAAACAGTCAAAATTAGTGCATACAATTAAAAGTAGTTCAGTAAAATCATCAATAAAACAGATCCTTGGAGTTTTGTAGATGGTAATATAAAGAGTGGAGGATTGTTTTGTATCCATTTTGAATGATACATACTCAAATGATAAAAAAATAAATAAATGCTAATTTATGGATGGGCATTTTGTCCCTGAATATGTCTTGTTATTTAAAGCAACATCCTCTTCTTTCTGATTGTCCTTGCCCGTGCTGATTAGCTGACGGGTAGCAGCATCATGTCCAGTAAGTGGTAGAATTGTATCGTAAACGCCATTTATTTCCGCATTTACTTCTAGTCGTTGGATTTTGGTCTCCAGCATGTAGAGTTTCTGAAGGAGATTAGCGTATTTGTCCTCAGAAAAAGAAAAAGGAGGCTTCTTGCTGAGAAAAGAAATGAATGAAAAAGAATGAAAACACAGAGCTGAAGCAGGACAGATAAGGGGAAGGCCGGTAGACAGAGCGAAAGCGTCCGCCTTCGTCAAGAGCAAAGCAAGAAAAGAGGCAGTTTGTTCAGTGATGCTCCAGAAAAACTGTATTTGTAGTGATTTCCTAAAAAAACAAAAAACTTACAAATTACAAAAAAGCAGTATACAAATTGTGCCTAATACTAATGCTTATTAAGGCAGTGGGATTAAATATGATCACCCTTTGTGTCTGAAATACAAACACATCTGATAATGCTTGCACCATACTGGTACTATGATAGTTAGGAAGAATTTTACCTTAAAGTGCATTTAATGTGCAGTTGTATGAAAGAAATCATTTAAAACATAAGTCACAATGCTTAGACAAAGTTTCACATAACTTGTTATAAACATTTTGGTATATGTAAAGCATTAACATTTAGGCTTGTTTGCCTTGTATTCTTACCTGTAAATATGCCTGCACTCTTTTCCCCTTTTTGAGTTGTGTGCTTCCTCTGCGTACCAGAGGGAGGCAGTGACACACCTTGTTGAGCCAGGAGGTGTTCTAGCCATTTTATTCCCCCTCAACACAAAAGTGATTTGTTCATTCAATTAATCACTTATTCACCTGTTCAGATGGGTAATGAACCAAATAAAGTCAATCTTGTTTTATGCAAAATATCACTTGATGTTCCTTGTGTTGGTGTGAGAGAAAAATAATAACCATTGTGAGGGCCCTTCATCATTATTGGCATATCTTAAAGGCTACTACAGCCTGGCCTACATCAAATATTAAACTCAAAATGAAATGCCCGTCTTAGGCTACCTTTTCGTTGTGCATTTTTCTTTTAAAAGGAGACCCTGCACAACCCTTAAACATTATAATACATATTGTAGAAATCTGAAAAAAGCCTTCGACTGAAAGCACTTTATTACTGTCTAATGAAGAAGATGCTGAGTTTACTCCATTTTTTTCCATTTCTCCAGCTTCTTTACACAATGATCCAGAAAACTGGCAAGCATTTTTTCTTGTTCAGTCATTGGCTCTGAAGCTGCAACCCCAACACATAACTGCAAATGGCACTCTCCACAACATCGGTGGCGTCCTGTTACAAACACGGAAGGACCTAAGTGTCCTACAAAAGCCTAGCCCACTCGGTCTTGTTTTCTAGATGGTTTCATGGTTTGTTTTGTAATCCAGTCTTGACACCTCTCTGCATTAAATAGTATTTGACATATTCCTGTTTCTAATAAAATCCACCATCAAGTTGTTTATCTTGGTCTGATTCCCACACAGTGCCACAAAGTGGTCCATTTGTAGTTGATGACATTTAAACTCAAACTCCACTATGTTATGCAATCACCAAGGGTCCTGAGAGGTGCTTGTTTGCGTATTCAAATAGGAGTCTATGCAGGACTATGTGGGATCTCAGGGGCAACATGTCTGTGGTTTTAGAGTATTGAGCTTTTGAGGTTTGGAACAAGGTTGTCAGGTTGTCTCTCCCTTCACTGGAACCTTCTCTTAGTTCAAGCTAAGAGAAGTTGTGTAAGTTCAAAACTGTAATAGTAACAATATCTGACTATAAAGCCCTGCTTCAGTTTAGTTTCTAAAGCTGCCTTTTCATATGATTGCAAAGACAAAACGTAGGAGAGACGAGATGGGAAAGGTTAGTTGTTTGGCTTTTTATGTGCATTCATCATATTACTTCATAATGCAGTACTCAGAATGAAAAACTAACCATTTAGAGATCAATAAAATGAGAGGTGTATCGAGGATTTATCATCATCATGCAAATGTGATGAGAAACTGTGTTGAGATCATTAAATATTGGGATCTAAATACGCAGATAGGAAATGACACAGAAAACAAAGGCAAGCCAGCTCTATTTATTTTAATCACAGGTATAATTGTTTGTTATTCCTTTTGGTAGTGTCTGATTATTTTCTATTAGTATAGGCATAAAAGGTCTTTTGTATTACATATTTTAAATGTCAAAGAAGCAAACAACATTGATAGAATATATTACAAAGAAAATAACTACTCTACACCTTCAGCATTACCCAGAATATATACTGAACCTCTTTAGCTCACAAAAATCTATTGAGCTTAACATTTTACCCATGTTACATTCTGGACATCCTTCCACTTGTCTCTTTCCCTCAATGATGTCCTTGTTAGCATGTTACAGCTGCATACAGATGTTGCGTGCCACAGTTTAAGCAGGACTTTCCTCTCGGTGCCCCTGGGTAAATAACAAAGACAATTGATATTTATGGAGATGGAGACCAGAGATGATGATTATGACATAAAATATCAGACTAAATTATTACATTTAATATGAAGTGAGCAAAATGTACCCTTTCCCCACAATATTTGAATGGCTGAGCTTTTGGTTGACTATTATTTTTATGGTTAATTTTAAATTCAGTTCATCCCTCCCTTGTTCCCCGTATTTTGTTCACTTAACCCAGCATTGCAGCACTGTGCTCACAAGGGTTATCATTTTAAGAGTTCACACAGCACTTCCCAATCAATGGTGGGTTTGTGCTATGGTATAATTTCTTGCACCCTATCTGATCATAAATGTACTTCTTGATCTGTCACTGCTGAGAAAAATCAATACTAGCTCAGAAGGCCAGCTGTTAGGATTTTATTATTACTTGAATCAGTCAAGTCTGCAGTTCAAAGTTAGTGCAGGGGAGGACCAAAAAACAGCGAAGGTTTTACTTCATAAACTGAACATGTCTCTGAAACCTGAATATGGGCGGTATTGATCCTGTGCTTTGAAAGGAGAAGGGGTTTTCACCCACTGTTTCAGTATCCACAGCAGTGGTGCTTTGTGTGAAATGGTTAGAACATTCTGAGTGCCTCGTTATGTACCCGATTACAGGTGAAAGAAATGTGTCTGCTCTTTGTCCGTTCCATTAAAAAACATAAAATGGTAAATGAGACATCGATAAAGATTTATCAGTCTCTTCAAATTGAAAATAAAAATATTTTTTACAGCAAATATGATGGCATACCAATAAAACCCTTAATACTAGAAACATACTTTTTCTTTTTTTTTCTTTTAACTGGGTTTAAATGAAGGCCTATAATTGGATATGAATGTCTTTTTCATTTTAATCTAGATTTAAGTAAACTAGATCCAGTTGTCTCTCACTGATAATATTCTAATGCATTTGTATTTACAGGCATAACAATTGATGCTATATTCAGTCTTGACCAAATTTATTGTCACCCCTGATGAAAATGGATTCTTCAACCAACAGGATTAGGTCGTCTTCTTTACCCCCCCAAACGATAAGAATTATCAACAAGACACGTTTTAAGCCCAGCCTAACCTAAAACTAGACAGGGTGTCTGCCCTAATAAATAAAGCTTGGAGCTGGTTCCACTAAAATCTACTTCCAATTCTACTTTTACAGACACTAGAAACCACCACTAAACCTGCAGTCTGGGAAAGAAGTGCTCTGTTTGGAACATAAGGACATAAGGATCTGGACTATTTACGGTTTTATGCGACAGAAGGCGAACCTTTAGATCTATTTTGGATTTGAAAAATATAGCCAATGAAGGGACACTAAAACAGGGGATATAAGATCTCTTCATTTAATTTGAATCTAAAGATCTAAAGATCAACTGATGACTTTTTAGCTGCATTTTTTGGACTTCACTGCTGCTGAAGAGTTACCCTAGTCCAGTCTTGAAGTAACAAATGCACAAATAGTTTTTCAGCATTACTCCTGGAGAGAACATTTCTAATTTTTGGCAATATTCATGAGGTTATGGACCTATTTAATATCAAATTTCAATGAAATATCTGGATCAAAAGTATCACCAAAGTTATTCACTTTATTACCAGAGCTAAAACCATTAAAGTGATTGACTAAGCAGTTTTTATTTATTTTTAGAGGTTTCGGTCAAAGGTGTGATTTGTGATATTGGGGTATTTTTTTTCCTGTTGTTTTATATTTTATATTATATGTTATATTTTTTTATATTTTTCCATAAAATGAAGGATTTCTGCCTGAAAATTATTGCAATTACACATGTGTTATACAAATGTTTAATTTGAAGAACCAAACACAGAGGAAAAAAAGGTAAATTTGCCATAATTTTACACAAACTTCCAATAATGGGCCGGGCAAAATTATTGGCACCTTTTCAAAATTGAGGGTAAATAACTTTGTTTCAAGAATCAGTTTATTTATATAGCGCCAATTTACAACAGATGTCGTCTCAAGGCACTTTACAAGAAAATCAATTAAAATCAAAGATACATCATAGCAAATCTATTTGAAAAAGTTTCCAATCTAAGGAACCCCAGCAGATTGCATCAAGTCATTGACTTGCAGCATCTACTCTTCTAGAATCAGCAGACCGAAACAATGGCTTGGGTTGTCATTGACTTTACAGCAATCCCTCATTCTGAGTATGCATGTAGCGACAGTGGAGAGGAAAAACTCCCCTTTAACAGGAAGAAAGCTCCAGCAGAATCAGGCTTAGTACAAGCAGCCATCTGCCACGACCTTATGGGGGTTTGAAGAGACAGAAAACTAAATTAGATGCACAGGATACTGAAAAAAAAGAGTTTATGGCAGCAGTTGTAGAGCGTCACTGGAACCCTCTCAGCCCATGTTCTCCTCCAAGAAGCTGTCTCAGTTAACAGAACGCCAGACCAGGTGTGGTTACTACGCAGAGAAGAACACTAAGAGAAAACCAAAGGTTAACGAGGTTGAAATAACGGTTACTAAGTAGATTGGACAAAGGAAGAAAGTAGCAGAGAGAGAAGTGGTCAGATTGTCCTCCAGCAGTCTAAGCCTATAGCAGCATAACTATAAAAAACTTAAATAACCTAAGCCTTTGAAGTGAGACATGAAGAAGGTAGAGTAAAGGAGAACCGTCTGTCAAGACTGAGTTCCTCCCCAACCGAGTAGACAGTCTTCTCTACCTCTTCATAACTATAAACTTTAGCAAAAAGGAAGGTTTTAAGCCTAGATTTGAAACTAGACAGGGTGTCTACCTCACGGACTAAAGGTGGAAGCTGGTTCCACAGGAGAGGAGCCTGATAACTAAAAGATCTGCCTCCCATTCTTCTATTAGAGATTCTAGGAACCACCATTAAACCTGCAGTCTGAGAGCGAAGTGCTCAGTTAGGGACATAAGAAGTGATCAGATCTCTGATATACGATGGAGCTTTGTTAGTGATGGCTTTATATGTCAAAAGAAGAAACTTAAAATCTATTCTAAGTTTGGAATGGAGCCAATGAAGGGAAGCTAAAATTGGAGAGAAATTATCTCCTTAAGTTTCATCAGAACTCTTGCTGCAGCAATTTGGACCAACTGAAGGCTTTTAACTGCATTTTGTGGACTTCCTGCTAATAAAGAGTTACAATAGTCCAGCCTTGAAGTAACAAATGCATGGACTAGTTTTTCAGCATCTGTCCTAGAGAGAATATTTCACATTTTTTCTATATTCCTAAGGTGAAAGAAGGAAATCTTACAGACCTGTTTTATATGGGACTTGAAAGACATTTCCTGATCAAAAATAACACCAAGGTTCTTTACATTGTCACCAGACGCCAACCTGATGCTATCCAGGTCAAGTGGCTGACTAAGCAATTTCTCTTTTAGAGGTCCTGGTCCAAAGATAAGAACTTCTGTCTTCTCCGAGTTCAAGAGCAGAAAGTTTAAAGTCATCCAAATTTTTATGTTATCTAGACATGCCTGTAATCTACCAAACTGACTGGATTCATCAGGATTTATAGACAAATACAGTTTTGTATCATCAGCATAACAGTGGAAATTAACACCATGCTGTCTGATGATTTTACCAATAGGGAGTGTGTATATAGTAAATAGAATTGGGCGAAGTACAGAACCCTGTGGTACTCCACATGTAACCTTACAATGCGGAGAAGATTTGTAATTTAGATGATCAAACTGGGATCTATCACACGAATACGATTTAAACCAGCCTAGTGCTGTTCCCTTGATCCCCACATTGTGTAGTGCTCATTTAAAGTCACCTGTGATAAGTAACAGGTGCGGGCAATTTAAAAATCATACTAGAAACCAGATAAAAAGAAGAGAAGTTGATTCAATCTTTGCATTGTGTTTCTGTGTGTGCCCCACTAAGCATGGATAACAGAAAGAGGGGAAGAGAACTGTCTAAGAACCAAAATTGGGGAAAAACATCAGCAATCTTAAGGTTACAAGTCCATCTCCAGAGATCTTGTTGCTCCTTTGTACACGGTGCGCGACATAATCAAGAAGTTGGCAACCCATGGCACTGTAGCTAATGTCCCTGGATGTGCATGGAGGAAAAAAATTGATGAAAGGCTGCAACGCAAGATGGTCCGGATGGTGGATAAGCAGCACCAATCAAGTTCCAAAGAACTTCAAGCTGTTCTGCAGGCGCAGGGTGCGTCATTGTCAGCTCTAACTACCCATCGACATTTGAATGAAATGAAACACTATTGCAGGAGACCCAGGAGGACTCCACTGGTGCACTGAGACAATAAAAAGCTAGACTGCAGTTTGGAAAATGTATGTAAGTAAGCCAAAATTCTCCTGGGAAAAAATCTTGTTGACAGTTGAGACCAAGATAGAGCTTTTTGGTAAAGCACATCATTCTACTGTTCACCGATATCAGAATGAGGCATACAGAGAAAAGAACACAGTACTTGCAGGCAAGTATGGTGGAGGTTCAAAGATGTCTTGGGGATTGTTTTGCTGCCTCTGGAACTGGGTGCCTTGACTTTGTATACGGCGTCATGAAATCTGAAGAGTACCAAAGGATTTTGGTTCGCAATGTAGGGACTAGTGCCAGAAAGCTGGTTTTGCGTCCTAGATCATGGGTCTTCCAACAGGACAATAACTCCAAACATATTTTTAAAGAGCACCCAGAAAAGGATGAAAACAAAGCACTTGTAAGTTCTAAAGTGGCCAGTAATAAGTCTGGATCTAAATCCCATTGAACACCTGTGGAACGTTTTTAAAATTAATGTTGGAAGTAGGCACCCTTCAAATAAGACAAAATTGTGAATGTGAGAATATTTAACCACAATAACATATGCATTCATTTCAAAGCTTTTTATTACATTGTTGCAGGTAATTCCAATACATATGTACTATTGTTAAGTTGCAGCAAATATAAATAGAATTTAATATTTTGTTGATTAACAGTCGAAATACTTCAGAAGTGCTTCAGGTTTTCTGCTAATATCATATATGATTTTTCTTGTGTTTTGAGTTGGCAGACAAGCCCAGTGTCATTCCTTCCTCTGTCTTGGCCTTGTCCTCAGGCCATATACCTCTGAGGTTTTGCCTCAGAAAGTAGTATCTTAGTCTACTGTGAGATCTCATCTAATTCACTAGTCATCCAAGTCCAGGCCCTCATCTCACCAAGGTCGGGGATGAAAGAGCATCTCAGCGGAGCAGAGGTCCGTCCGTGCAAAGCAGGAGAAAAGGGAGAAGGCATTAGTGCGAAATGTCAGTGCTTTCCCTGTGAAGCTTGACTCATCAAAGGAGGATTAGTGTCAGGCCGATGGCCTTGCTGGACGAGGAAACTATGATGGGGTAATCTAATGCATCAGAACAGATATGAGACCCCTCTGACACTTCAACATGTGTAAACGTGCACGCAAGCATGTGCATGTATGTCTTTTGGTACATACTATACATATAGTTTATTAAATTACCGTATTTTGCTGCTTTTGTCTTTGAGGGTGTAAAGGTGTCATTTAGCAAATTAGTATGACTCTTTTGGCTAGTTTTTCTAAGTAAATGTATGTTCATAAAGCATTGCTTTGTAAGAATTATGGGAATTACTTTTTGTCATAATTTTTGCGTTTAAACAGCTATTTAAGCAACCGTGATAAACAAATCCACCTTAACTTTTACATCATAAATTAGGTTGCTTGGTATCAAAGACACATCAGTTCTTAGACTGGTAAAACTTTACTTGGTCCTAGTTTTGACTGTGGGAGGAACCAAAAATACCCGGAGAGAACCCATGCATGCACAGGAAAAACATGCCAACTCTATGCAGAAAGACCCAAGGCTGAATCAAAGCCAGACCACATCCTCCTTACAGTATGTGTATATAAGGGTTCATATACAATAAACCGTAAAGTACTATCAACTGGAATTAGATGGATTTTATAATCCGGCAGTGATTGTTAAAAGATTCCAGTTTTTAGGTTTGCTGTTGTTTAAAAGCATATCAAGGTTTTTGACTTGAGTTTCCTGGAGTATTATGGTATCTGTTTACAATGTAACAAAATCTTCTTTGTTCTTCTTGCGCAAATGTGCTAAGTCTTTGGAAATGAGTCATTTTTTATGTTGGATTTTTGATCTCCTGGTTTTTGTAAAGTTTTGAGTGTTTATGATCAAGTTTGAGCCAATTTTGATTGTTCTTTATTTTGGAATTTGTATCTATACCTTAAGCTTGTCCGTTATCGGGTATCTTTACAAAACATATGATTAAAGATGTAACAGTCTTTAACATGCTATCATTTAGCATAATTAAGCTTGTCTAATTTAACATAGTTATAATAGCAACATGCCAAACACTGGTGACCTCTCTCGGAAGTATACTGCCCCTCTCCCAATCACTGCTGGAGATGGACACTAAAACCTTGCAAGGATAAGTATATATAAAATATGGATACATATCTACATTAAAATGATTTATCATTGTTTCCAAATTGATCCTTTTTCAATAACAAGCAGAGGTTGAAATTCTAAAGGTTTAAAACATAACTCCTGAAGTTGTTGTTGTTGGATGAATTTACCAATCCCACAACTGGAGAAGTAAAGAATGTAGTGATTTGATGTCCTATGGGAGATGATTCATTTTGTACCATTCTTTTGCATTGTTGGCCAATAGTTTTCAGTACAGTAACTCCACTTTTTGATATAATAACACCACAGTTGTACATTGTAAAAGGAAGCCATGATAATGGAACAGAATTACTGTTAGCAGCTTAAGGTTATCTTTCATTTGCAGAAGTGCTGAACCGCTGGTGTACTTTCATAGATTATACAGTCTTTCTCATAGATTCTTGTAGCTTTTATGCTATCTGTAGACTGTGTTATCCATTTGAAACTGAAGCAGGTGGCCTCAACTTTCACATCAAAGGGGTTTGTGATTTGAAATGCCAGCTGCTACTTAGATATGGTGTGTACAATTTTCTGGCAAAAGATGTTTAAGATTTAACTCCCCTGTTAATTCCCAGTACTAGAAAACATCCAGTTTTGATAATCAGCCCTACTCTCTTATGTATAAAAAAGGATTGGGTCATTATTGCCACTTATATCTGTTTTTGATTGTTTTCTTTTTTCATTTCTTTTTTACAGTGTGCTGTTTAGTCATTCTAAACAATACAGCGTCATTCTTTTACTTTTAAAGTAGAGTACCAAAGATAAACAGCAAACTGTCCAGTGTATTCCTTTTTCTGTCTGAAAGGAGCGGCACATCCGGTGTTAGTTTGAGCTAAATCAAGCATTTTGCAACAAATAAACTACAAGACATATAGTAACATCATTCTTAATTTGGAAAACCGGTGGGCCAAGAAATTAGAGCAATATGAAGGCCCTGCCTCATGCTCTTCATTAAAGTGTCCGCTCTCCACACATGACAAAGCAGATTTTGATTGTGGCACTGATGGGCTGTGGACAATTAGAAGTTATGTATTTATGGATTTACAGTGTGATCCACTGTGAAATATTGCTGCTGTCAGTGCTAAAAATGAAGCATGTAGAAATACACAACAAGAATTTGGTTCTTCTTCCTTTGAAGAAACTACAGTCAATGCTCAAAAATGAAACAAACTGTTTATGAAGATGTAATTTATTTTATTAGCCCTTTCTTGGTTGTGTATTATTAGTCATTTAGCAGATTTATTGGCATGATCAAAATTCTTCCGTTTTTTTAAAACAATTTTGGCTTCACTGGAGCCTTGGCAAAAATGAGGACTGTGGTTTCTTTTATGTTTAGTTCTTCTTGTTTGTAAAAGATTAAAATAAATAAAAATGTATACAGCTGGATACCAGAAACTGATCTGAGTTGAAGAATGTCTTTTCGGTGTTTGATCTCACCACTGTAATCTTATTAAAGACAGCGGAATGCTGCAACACTTTGGAACATTTTTGTCCCTTTAATGTTATTAAGAAAAAAAGTGGAATTAAATGACTATTGCTATATTATCGACAAAAACAATAATTGTCTCCAAGGTATCACCAAATTACTCAACAAAGAAAGATTCAGACTAATATAACTTTGACTAATGTTCAGGTTGGTAGCTTTGTTTTCTTTCTTTTGTCTCCTGTACTGATGCACTTAGTGAGCATTTCTCTTTGTCACCAATCCAATCAAAAATACTTAATTTATCCCAATGCGAAAATTAAATGTTAAGTAAAGTAATTTCAATTAATTAAAGTTAAATTTAGACTTAATATAAGGATTTTTTTTATCATTTTCTTGTCAAATTTCATTGTCAAATTAATAGAAATCATTGTTTAAATGCTGACTTTCCACCCAGGCCATCAATGATGATGCTTAATTCATTGCTAAATTAAATGCTTTGTTTACTACACATTCAGGATGTGGAATGCATTTGTTTGTTTTTATAGTTCAAATTAAAACTGTACATACGATCTGACTAAATGAAGTATACTTCTTTTTTTAAATGCTTATATATTATGTATATCTAATATAAGGCATATAAATCAACAAAATTGAATTGAACTGACATAAATTGATAATAAAGTACAGAGATTAATCAAATATATACATATATATATATATATGTGTGTGTATGTATTTAATTTCCCCCCGAGGCAATTAAACAATTTCACAAATCAGATCTGAGTATGAGTTTGCTGAGGTTCTTTTGACAATGAGTACATTTAAATCATAATACTATATATACACACACACACACACACACACACACACACACACACACACACACACACACACACACACACACACACACACACACACACACACACACACACACACACACACA
>JAVLVB010000350.1:297289-316668 GCA_032876305.1 Orestias chungarensis | reverse complement strand
ATATATATATATATATATATATATATATATATATATATATATATATATATATATATATATATATATATATATATATATATATATATATATATATATATATACTAACTCTTAGGGATGCAACTTTCTTCCAAAATGAGTAGTGTACGAGCACTTGCATTTGAGTACTCACCGATACCGATACTGAGTACTTACGCCATTACACATATACTTTGGATCTTTCTTATTTTTCCACAGATTTTTATTTAAGATAAGATAAGATAAGATAGACTTTAATGATCCCGGAGGAAATTGTTTTGCCAGGGTTACAGGGTATCAAATTACAATTAACACGACACACTCATCTCAGATACAACACAGTACAGTACAAAATCAACATATAACAATAACTACACTACTATTTATCCCTCCTGCAGATGGAAGAAGAATTGTACAGTTTGATTGCCACAGGTAAGAAAGACCTCCTGTGGCCTTCTGTGGTGACTCTCGGTGGTCTCAGTCTCCGGCTGAAGGTGCTCTGACAGGCAGGCAGCGTGGCATGTAGAAGGTGGGAGGTGTTGTCCTTGATGCTGAGCAGCTTCCTCAGCATCCTCCTCTCTGACACCTCCACCACAGACTTCAGTCCCAGGACAGAGCCAGCTCTCCTGATGAGCTTGTTGAGTCTTATGGTGTCAGCCGTCCTCAGCCGGCTGCGCAAGCACGCGACAGCGTAGAAGATGGCCCTGGCGATCACAGAGTGGTAGAACATCTGCAGCATGGTCCTGCAGACGTTGAAAGATCTGAGCCTCCTGAGGAAGTACAGTCTGCTCTGACCTTTTTTGTAGACAGTGTGTGTGTTCTTCGACCATTCCAGTTTATTTTCTATGTGGACACCGAGGTATTTGTAGTCACCACTATGTCCACAGCTGAGCCGTTGATGATGACGGGGTCTGGGCGGTTCCACTGTTTCCTGAAGTCCACCACCAGCTCCTTTGTCTTCCCGACGTTAAGCTGCAGATGGTTCAGCCCACACCACTCCACGAACCTGTCCACCACACTCCTGTACTCGGCCTCCTGGTCCCTGCTGATGCACCCCACGATGGCAGAGTTGTCTGAAAACTTCTGCAGGTAGCAGGACTGTGAGCAAAACCTGAAATCAGAGGTATAGAGCGTGAACAGGAACGGAGACAGTACTGTCCCCTGTGGGACCCCCGTACTGCTCCGTACGATGTCTGATGTGTTGTGTTGCAGTCTTACATACTGTGGGCGGCCTGTTAGGTAGTTGTTGATCCAGGCCACCAGTGGAGCGTCCACCCGCATGTCCAGGAGTTTGTTGCTGAGGAGAGCTGGTCGGATGGTGTCGAACGCACTACAGAAGTCAAAGAACATGACTTTCACCTTGCTGCTTGCCTCCTCCAGGTGCGAGTAGACTCAGTGCAGCAGGTAGATGATGGCGTCTTCCACTCCCATCCGGGGCTGGTACGCGAACTGCAGGGGGTCCAGTGAAGGTCCGACGATGTTCCGCAGGTGCTTCAGGACGAGCCGCTCTAGTGACTTCATGACATGCGGTGTCAGGGCAACCGGCCTGTAGTCACTGTGTGTGGTAGGTGTCTTCTTCTTGGGCACAGGAAGCAGACATGAAGTTTTCCACCGGTCGGGAACGATCCTCTGGCTCAGGCTCAAGGTGAAGATGTGATGGAAGATCCCACACAGCTGGGTGGCACATCCTCTCAGAACCCGGGGGCTGAGGCCGTCAGGACCAGCTCCCTTTCCTTGACGCAGGCGACTGAATTCTCTTCTTACCTCTTCTGCGGTGATGGTAATGGGAGATGGCGGGGAGTGTCCCTCAGATGAAGATGGGCAGGCGGTCTGTGTTGATGCTGAAGGAGTTGAGGAGAGTTGGTGGTGTGCGGGGGGTGCTTGGTGGACGGGCGTGTTCACTGAGGTGCTAACAGCGTCGTTGGAGGAGCTGGGGGGAGGGCGGGCAGAGACTCTCATCAAACCTGTTGAAAAACAGGTTTAGCTGGTTAGCCTCCTGTAGGTCTCCTTCCATCAGCTGGTCGCCCTTTTTGCTGTAACCAGTGATGGCTCTCATCCCACTCCACACCTCCCTCATGTTGTTCTGCTGGAGCTTGCTCTCCAGCTTCCTCCTGTAGCTGTCCTTCCCCTTCTCAATCCTCACCCTCAGTTCCCTCTGTACTCTCTTCAGCTCCTCTTTGTCCCTTCTCCTGAATGCAGCCTTCTTCCTGTTCAGTACTGCCTTGATGTCCCTGCTCACCCACGGTTTGTTGTTGGGGTAACAGCGCACAGTCTTTGTGGGGATGATGTTGTTGGTGCAGAAGTTGACGTAATCCGTGATGCAGTGAGGTCATTGATGTCCTCTCCTCAGCCTCCGGTGACCATTGCTGAACAGTTCTGGTGACCACCTGTTGCCTCTGGACAGCAGGGATGTAGAGTGGCTTCAGGTGCAGAATGTTGTGGTCAGCTCTGCCAAGTGGAGGTAGAGCTGTGGCACTGTATGCATCCTTAACATTAGCATACAGCAGGTCTACTGTGTTATTGTGTCTGGTTTTACACTCCACAAACTGCTTGAATGTGAGTAGGGTTGAGGTGAGAGTGACATGATTAAAATCCCCCGAAATGGCGATGAAAGCGCTGGGGTGCAGGGTCTGCAGTCTGGCGGTATGTCTGGAATGTAAACAATAATGACAATGGCATGGGAAAACTCACGCGGCAAATAATACGGACGCAGGCTGACTGCTAACAGCTCGATGTCCGGTGAACACACACACTCCTTCACAGTTACGTGTCCCGGGTGGCACCACTTGTTATTAACGTAAACAGCGACTCCCCCTCCCCTCTTCTTGCCACTGTCGGCGCTACTCCTGTCCCCTCGCACCAACTTAAAGCCAGGCAAACTCACCACAGAATTGGTAATGTTGTCGTGCAGCCACGTCTCCGTGAAGCACAGGAGCGATCCCACATGGAAAACACTGTCCCTCCTCGTTAGCGCCGTTAGCTCGTCCATTTTATTTACCAGCGATCTCACGTTTCCCATGACAATGCAGGGGAGATACGGACGGTATCTCGTCTTCCTCAGCCCCCATCTCCTACCGGCTCTGCACCCACGGTACTTTCTCCTCAGTTCTTTGGGGATTTTGTGTCTCTCCCTGTACGTTCCGCTCCTTCGGAGATCCCTCAGCTGGTTCCTTGTGTAAACAATGTGAGCCTGACGCTGCTTCGCCGGGGCCACGCAGAAATGCGGCCAAAAACTCGCCGGGCTGCATAATAGGCTTAAATAAATAATTAGACACTAAGAATGCCATAAGAAGGCCAAAATACCCTAAAAGACAAACTAACACAGGTAACAAAAGCGTAGAACAAAGTAAAAGTAGACAAGTAGACAAGACGACACGGAGCAACTCTGGCGGCAGCCGTCCTGAACGGCGCTCAGTAATGACTATTTGAGCAACATTGTGTATTTAAACATACAGTACAAACACAAATTTAACAAAATTGTGGAATGCTTTTTTGTGGTACTGAGGACAGCGACTCAGCGTGGCATGGTTCTTGTGCCCCCGGGTTTGTGGGCGCGGAGCTGTCTGGGGGAGCAATGGTTGTGGGTGTGTGTGTGTGAATCTCAGGCGCGCTCACTCACGGGTTCCTCGGGCGCGCGCTGAACTTTGACAAACTGGTCGCTCGCCTTGCGCTGGGCTCTGTGTCTGCGCTCGCGGCTCTGCTGAAATGTTAGTGAGTCTGAGAGTATGAATCAACTTTGTGTATTTGGAAGGAATTATTTAATTGGATGAAAAAGGCCAGTCTTTGATTAGCTGGGAGCGCGGCTCATTTACATATAATGTAGAGTTGGGGGCGCGGACTCGGAGCCGAGCGAGAGCGGAGTGTGCTGAGTGAGATAGCGGTTTGTCGGAGATGAGCGCGTGTCCGGGCATCTTTGAGCGGGCGCGCTAACCTGCTATTCGTGAGCACACGCTTGCGGTTGTTGCTCCTTCAGGTGGCTCTGTGCCGGCGGACCTGTTGGCACAGAGATCACGCTATAAGGCCCACCCAGGCCCAATAGTAGCGCCGCGGGTGGTATCGATGTTGTTGTATCAGTGGTAATTTCATGAGTACGAGTAGAGTACTTATGCCCGGTATCGGACCGATACCCGATACCAGTGTCGGTATCGGTGCATCCCTACTAATTACTAATAATAATACTATACAAATGCAGTACAAAACCCTGTCACACTTTCACAGAAATCCACCTGTGACTAAATCCATCTGATTATAGTCGCTGGACAATTATTGTTCATCCTTCACACAATGCGCCCTAGCATCTATGCAATAATTTACATGTTCATGTGTTAAAATGTCTTAATTGTATTTCAAAATCAAATTATTTAGCAGAAAACAATGGGGCAGTAATCTTCTATGTGGAAAAGTGTTGATATTCTACCAAGAAAATTTGCAGCAACAGGTGCTGAGTCAGGGGCCGCTAAATATAAAATTCACACCACATATTTTCGATTTTTCTTTGAAACATTTGTTACCGGCCATGACAAAACCAGGTACATTTCTTCCTGGGTTGTTTCAAGCTATCTACAGTTGTGCCTAAGCTTTGTAATGATTTCACACACATTGATATCAAAACAGAAATTAAGAACATATGGCCAATTAAATGCCTAACGTGGCTTCCTTAGATTTAAAGCTAATCTAAATCATACAATGAACTTGATGCGTTGCTCAATAACTACAACTAATTGACATCTGTTTTTTGGGGGGATTTAATTGATTCTCCTTGTAAAGTGCCTTGACTTGCCATGTCTTCTGATTTGGAGACATAAAATAAAAAACTGAATTGAAACTGAATTGAATTGAATTGTGCGACTGTGTGAATATGTTTAGGGAGAAAATACCCCTCAAGGCCTGTTTACTGACCTGAGGGAGATGACAAAGGCTGTTTATTTTACTTATTTTACTTTGCCATAACCACACCCCCGATTCTTGACTACCAACAGGTTGGAACAGAGGTATCGAACTTCTTTTAATTTTTGGCCGCATAACGATCATGAATGTCCCCGAAGGGGTGAACTAAACTATTACCCAATTAACCTATTAACCTATTAACCATAAATAGTAAATAAATAGTTGAATCTGTATTTAAGAGGTCCGTAAAATGACATATCACATTTCTTTTTGTATTAATGTGATTTGTTAGTATGCAGATAAAACCTATTTGATTGATAAAACTGTATTTAAGATCACATAAGGCTGTGAGCCTCTGTCCTGTGTACCATTGTCATATGGTCGCCTCTGATCAATGAACGGCTTCCTGCACGATCTGACATTGGATGAGCAAAAATTAGATTTTACATGATGTTTTCTTACAGGTGTTGAAGTCCACCTCGACTTCCCCAGGTTGGTTGATCTCAGGACAGCATATTCAGGTTCTTACAATGTTCAAATAAAAGATATAAACTCAGATCCTACTCAGCCAAAAAACATCTTGCGGATCGTCCAAGTTCCTCCTGCAAAGAGGGAGAGCAGAGGCGGTTCTAGTGCAATGGCTCACTCGGGTCTGAGCTCTAGCCCCCCATCAAGCTGTTTTTATGGAAATTAGGGAGTGTACAGAGTCATAAAACATACACATGTGATTTACACAAACTGTTGCAGAAACCGGTATTCCCCCTTCTCCCAGACGCCTCACTGACCCCTCACTGATCCCGATCAGTCTGCATAAACAGGAAAAAAGATAGTACAACTTTGCCATCTGGTTTCACACTCCCCAACTAACAGATTTATTGCTAGGGATCGATGGATAGCCCCCCTCTCGTGCCCCTCTGGACTTCCCGTGCCCCTCTGGGCTCAGCTCCTCAGAGAGATAATAAACAGGCCTTATCAGGAATTTATAGCCCCTGTTCCATGCACACACCTCTAGCATTAAAAGAAACATGAATACCTGAAAGAAACATGGATATAAATGTTTACCATGCAACACAGGCCAGAGATAAATAAGTATTTTTAGATTTTTACAGCTGCTAGATGCAGTTAGTCAGAATGGTACGTAACAATGCCCCACACCACAATCAGTACAGCAGGAGCGGCAACAACGCAGTGCCTTGGTGGCCAAGCCCAGATTTGTGTGCTGATGGCTTGCTATCGTAGTATAATAAAAACAATATCGGTTCTGACACTCACCCCACAATTGTCCACGCTGTACAGAATCTGTCTATATGTTTAAATCTTACATCTTGTAGCCAGGGGTGGACTTGGATAAAAATTTGGCCCTGGCATTTTTTATTCAGCCCAGCCCACAACATTATTAGCAGACACTATGTTCACAAATCTTGTGGCATTTTCTCTCATGGATACTACAAAGTAGAGTCATATTCTTTGATAGCAGTTAACAAATAAAGCATTTAACTATGAACTTGAGAACTAAAACTTACATTTCTAGCAATCAAACAATCTTTATTCAGTATAATGTTAAAATCTTTCATTAAAAAAACCTAAAATGGTGAAGTATAGTAAGAGGGAGTCTAACAACACTAGTGGTTTTGCCATGTTTTCATTACAAAATTTCTAGTGTTTTCCAATGGAAAAAAAAATCTGATCTTTGTGACAAAACCTGTAACTGTTCAAGGCGGCACTAAACAGAGCCGTTTGAAAACTACATTAAAAGTTTGAAAGAGACTACAATAAATTCAATGGCAAATATTACGAAATTATTCAATTATTTCCTATAGCTTCACTTGTATTTTGGGCTATAATGTAAAAGTATCTCATATGTACTTGCAATACAGCTGGATTCTTCATCTCTACTTACGTCTCATTAGTCCATTTGAACCTGTACTGTTGCAATGGCAATAAGAGACCACTGATGTTCACATTTATTAGCTAGCTTTGTTAAATCATCTGAACAATAAACCATAACATCACAATTAGGCAAATTTAAACAAAATCTATCACAACTATCCACAATCACAACCCCTCAACTCTCTGGGCTCATCTGTTGTCACTGTACAGTTAATTAGGTCACATCACATTCAACAAGGGCGTAGGTTTGGTCTCAGTTTTTGTAGGGACAATACCAATTCCACTACCCTCAAGCGAACCTGCTCACCTACCGTAATACATATGATATTTTTAAATAACCTCCAATTTCCATAATCTGAAAACAATTTTATTGTAACCATCACTTTCACATGTTTTTTTACTGATAAAACCCTTTTTGGGGTCAACAATGGACCTTAAATAAACAAGACTTTAGCAGCTAAAAAATGACAACATGCAAGAATCCAAAGGAAAAATAAATTTGTTGAAACTTGACAGTTATTTGTTAATGTGTTTAACTGTTGATTCCAGATTAGAAAAGTTACAGGATAAATTTAAAAATACAATCAGGTGACCCATGGTGATTTTTAAAAAAAGAAAAGAAAAGAAAAAATTGATTATTTTATTTTATTTTGAGGTTCACTTAATCCTAAACCAAATGCTATCCCACCAAAATCTACTAATAATCAGATGATATTCTAAGTAAAACAAGGACAACTCTACAAATTGTTCCCCGGTTTAAAGCTACTTCTGACGGCCCAATCACTGCAGTCTGGTATAGACCTTTAGTCTCTCTGATTATATTTTTACTTCATGCTTTTATGTCGTACAGAATGGCTTTCGCACACGAAGCAGTGAGTATTATCTGCTTCATAGGTAGTTTATTAAACATTTTCTTTGGTGTGGAGAGACGATAACATACAGAGTTTACAACAAAGCTTGCAGCGGATGACTTCTTAGCGGGTAAAATAAACTTGTTATACCGCTACTTTAATGGTGATGGTTTTTTACCACATTCTGTTCTAAATCCTTCATATAAAATCTAAAACAATACAAGATTATTAATTTTAAGCCATCTCTCTTCGGAACTACTCCGTGGGACCCTATCAAATTTTGACCTTTCTCGCTGTCGCCATATTTATTTATCCCTCCAGGTCTGTATGCGCATGCGCTGGGCACAGCCATATATGCAACACAAAAATAAATGAACAAAAATATGAGGCAAACTGAGAGGCACCTGGCTGCAGACCTCAGCTGTCAGGCCCCTATCTCCACTGTCAGGCCCCTATCTCCACTGTCATGCCCCCGGAAATGCACAGCATACATTTAAAAATAAAAGTGCAGACCTCCGCTAAAAGGCCCCTCCACTGTCAGGCCCGGAAATGCACAGCATATTTTCCATAATAAAGTCCTGAATACACTTCCGGCAGGCTCGTGGTCGTCAAATATTAATAAGTAAACATTATTACATAAAATATATCAATTGCCTGTCTATTATATATATTGTTTTTATTTGTATCGTAAACATTTCTTTGATCAGTGCACAAATTTTCTCTTATATTCATAAGCCAACATCTCATCATAGACCCATACATTTTACTACTGTACAGAGTACTTAACCATTGTCTCATTATCATTTAGTTTTGACTTTATTGCACTGCTATTTTTCTATATATTTGTTTCAATTAGTTTTGGTTTTCTATTAACCATAAAAAAACTAAATGTTCAACTTCCAATAATGTAGTTTTAAATGTGACTGCTGCAAAAAATTTATTTCCCGGAAGGGATTAATAAAGTTTATCATTATTAATTACATGTTTGTTTCTATGTCTATGCTAATTATGTTCTTGTGCTGCTTAGATGTACACCTAAGTACCACTAAATACAACTGTAACTCTAGATACCTACAGTGTATTGCAAGTCAAATTATTAAGTGATCAATGAGAAAACTTTATTAAAAAAAAACACACACCAAGTCACAACCTGATCAAATTTTCTGTACAACTTTATTCACTGTGACATTCACAATATGCCAAAAAGTGTTTTTCTTTGTCTGAAATTTTCAAGGAACTTTCATATGTCCTCAATGCAGTGAAATTTGAATTTGAATGGCTCCAGGATCACTTCTCTTTCATCCTCCTCCAGTTGTTCGCTCCACAATCTCCCATACTGTTTAACAGCCTCTGCCTGTTCCTCCTCACCCATGACCAGAACGTCAGGCAGGTACACTCTGGCAGACAACAGTGGTTTGTTGGCCTCAACCCACTCTGCTGCATCTCTGCAATCATGCAGAATGTGATCTTCAGCCGAGTCCTAGACAGATGTTTGTACCATTGCTGCCACAACAACAGTATCTGACCAAATAGATACTATCTGACCAAATAGATACTGTGAAAACGCCTTCCACTGGTGTGTCCACATCAGGAAGTGTAGCTAAGACTTCAGCCTGCTGTTCTTCTTCTTGAAAATATATAGATCAACATCAACGTGTGGCATGGAAGCTCCTCTGCTGCAGACAGGAAAGCCCTGCAGAGAGTGGTGAAGGGTGCACAGAGGATTATTGGAGTCGGCCTCCCCGGCACCACAAATGTGGGAAAAAGGCCTCCGGCATCATGAAGGATCCCACCCACCCAACACACTCACTTTTGTCCCGCTCCCCTCAGGCAGGAACCTGCGTAACATCAAGTGCAAAACCACCAGACTGAGAAACAGCTTCGTTCCAGAAGTAGTAAGACACTCAAACACACCACAAGGACAATTACAAATTAAAAACACTTTTTCCTTTAACCGGCACTGTTCACTTTAATATTTCAGTTTAATATGTCACTTCATTTAACCATCCATGCTGCTACAGCAAATTTGCACTCCGGATTTTCATTGCTGCTATGTCCGACTTCCTATATTTTGTGTATTTATCAATCTTATTCTTTTATATTTCTTTTATATTTTATTATATTCTTCTTATCTTTTATCTATTTTACAATTGCTCTCAGGGTGTAAACTGGACCATGGGATTACAATTTCTTCCCACCTCAGGTACTACATGTGATGTGAATGACAATTAAATCTCCTTGAAACCTTCAATCCCATAATTTGGGTTTGTTAGGATTCCAAAGGTGTTACAGCATATTTGCGGCCAAAAATTGTGATCTGATTCTAAAGATAAGTTAATCTCCCATTTTAAAGATGGTAAAGAATTTGAATTGTTTATCTTGGATAATAGTTTGTATAATTTTGCGTGGTATTTTGGGGAGCAGATGTTTAATAATTCTTCTATCCTCCAAGGGACTTTTAGATCTAGTTGCTTAAAAATGTATTTCTTATTGCTTACTGCCTTTAGTTGTTTGTATCCTGAAAAATCTATTGCTATTTATTCCATATAAGTGTATCAATGAATAGTAAATCACAGATTTCCAGATTGTCACAGCATGTTTGTTCTATATCCATCCATTTTTCTTCTTGTGGGTTCCTTTTAAACCAATGTGAGATCGATTGCAATAAATTAGCTAAACGATTGTGCTGAAAGTTTGGTTATTCTAAACCACCGCAATTTAACTTTTTGCAGAGTTTTTAAGCGGATTCTTGGTGGTTTGTTTTTCCATAAAAATTTGAAGATACAGGAGTCGAGTGACTTAAACCAAGTGGAGGATAGCCTTGTGGGAATCATAAAAATAGGTAGTTTACTTTAGGAAGGATCATCATCTTTATGGTGACTACTTTGCACGTGAGTGATACGATGGGGGTTTAACCTTGTAAGATCCTCTTCTATCAGTTTTAAAACCTGAATGTGATTTAGCTTTGTCAGGTCTGAAAGCCTGGGGGTGATGTTCATTCCCAGGTATTTAATGTTTCCTGACATCAGCATATTAGTTAATATATACTAAGGGCTGCAAATAACTGCCAAAGCTATAGATTTTGGCCAGTTATTTGACTAATCAAAAAGGGCTGAGAATTTGTTCATTAGTGCAATAGTGTTAGAAAGGCACATGGATTCTGGAGGAAGAGTAATACATTATCCGCATAAGGACTTCTCTTTTGTTCAATATTTTGGGACTAAATACTTTTTATATCTGTGCTTTTTCTGATGGCAGCTGCTAGAGGTTTAATAACTAGTGCGAAAGGTAAAGGGGACAGTGGACAACGTTCTCTGGTGCCTCTCTGCAGACTAAAGTTTGGAGAATTTTGATCATTGGTTGGAACACAAGCATTTGGAGAACTATACAGAATTCTCATCCAGTTTATAAACGATTAACCAAACCCAAATTTTTCTAATAGTGCAAACAGGAATTTCCATTTTACACGATCAGATACTTTTTCTGCATCTAATGAAACAATTATTGCTTCAAGGTTATTGATAGTAGAAGAGTCTAACATCAATTAGCCTGCGTATATTAGTGGAAGACTGTCTTCTGTTTATGAAGCCTGTTTGATGTATTAAAAGAGGTCTTACTTTATCCAGTCTTCCAGCAAAGGCTTTTAAGATTATCTTGAGATCTATATTTATCAAGGATATTGGATGGTAACTGGATGAGAGTATAGGGTCTTTCCCTGGTTTCTGGAGCAAAATAATTTTAGCAGAATTCATATTTGAGGTAACTTTTTTCTCTTTGATTTCAGATATCATTCTATAGAATAGAAATAGTCCAACATTCTTTTTTGAACTCAGCTGGGATACCATCTGGTCCTGGAGCTTTATCATTAGAAAACTGTAGTAGGTCTTCATGGAGCTCACCAATTGAAAGAGGAGAGCCTAACACCTCCACCTGTTCTTGTTTTAATTTTGGAAGATTAACATTGCAGAGGAAATAATCTGTTTATATCTGATGGATTATTGTTGCATGAATAAAAGTCTTTGTAAAGATTCATACAAACATAATTAATCACTTCAGAACCATGGCAAGGCAAGTTTATTTATATAGCACATTTTCGTGTACATGACAAGTCAAAGTGCTTTTACCACTTGAATCTGTTCATGTTAGAGAAAGCAACTATCACATCTATCAGAGACTGATTAGTCTCTGAAAGATGTGATATTGGCTTTCTCTTTATTCATTTTTAATTGGTTTGCTAGGAATTTTCCAGATTTGTTACCATGTTCAAAATTCTCCAAACAAAGTCTTTGCACCGTAAGCTGTGTTTTCTTAGCTAATATTTCATTCAATTCCAATTTGGCTTTCCTTATTTTGTTTAACATATGTTCTTGTTTAGAGGCACTGTAGGCATTGTCTGTTTAATTTTAAGTTATAATTCTATAATTCTTGGATTCTCCTTTTTCTTATTTGAAGAATACGGTACAGTTGTCCATTAATGAGCAATTTATCAATAGAGATGACAGCACGGGAACCTCCTTCGATGAACTTCTCCTAAATAGCGAACAGGACTCTGCGTCTCTCCAGGATCTCTCTGGGAAATTGGTCATTCATGCTTAATGCCGTTCCTCTCAGCTCCCTGGCGTGACTTTTCATCTGCTCTTTCAGCTTGAAGTGCATGAATTTTGTCACAATGGGTCTCAGTCTGGGGCCATACAGTCTCTTGCACCCAAGCAATGAATTCTATCAAACGTGATGTTGTTAATGGTGTCCTCTGGTAATTTCAGCTGCTTTTGAATCAAGTCCTTAATTACCGACTCTGTGTCCTCCTCAGCCTGCTCGGGAATTCCACCGAGACCAGGTTTTTCCTCATACTCCGGGGTTGCAGATAAATTATAGCTTCTTTAATCTTTTCTATACATCACCCAACCCAATTTTGGTATATAAAAATAAATGCTAAATATTGGTAGGGACTATTTTGTCATTCCAAAATTTTGGTTATGACTTGTCCCTATCGTCCATATGCAATCCTATGTCCTTGGCATTCAACGTAAAAAAGTTTTCTACTTTGTGTTGTACATATCCTGTAGCCAGGGCAGCTACTGTAACGTTACTTACCACGCCTGCCTCGACTTTCTTATCTCCCAGCGCAGCAGCACCTGCTGAGGTGGTGCCTATGGGCAACAAATAGGTTTTTCAATTTTGAACATTTAGCAGCCTCCTCTTCCACAGACTTCCATTTTTTAACTTGCAAATTTTTAGTGGCACGCTCTCGCTTCTTTCGATTAACCAAATTTTCACCTCAACAGCAGTCTGTCCCGTGACTCCGACCCGCCCATCCAATGAGCACTGTCAGAGTCCTCTGAGCCCGTCAGCCCATGATTGCTTGTAGTCCGTTCTACTCAAACGGCAGGATTGATGACCCGGGTCAAAGGTGAGGGGAGGGGCGGGCCGAAAAAATGCAGAGAGATTTCATTTGACTAGCCAATTGTCCTTCGAAAAATTCTACCAATGGCTGCATTTTGTGTCGTAATTACTGTCACGATAAAATATTAATAATATATTTTCCAAAATAAAATTAGGACGGCCCCGGCACAAAAATATACGTTGGCCCACCGCTCATTGCCTCGTTATCCTATAGCCAGTCCATGCCTGCTTTTAGGCTGAAAACTAATATAAGCATGTGAATAGTCAATTAAAGCATAGTTTTTTAAGGTTTGGGTTTCCCAGACATTTGAATGTTTTTGAAGATCGCTGTAAAGAAGCTTAATTTAAACACGAAGTTTAACTTTTTTTAAACATCCAAAAATGCTAATTAAATGTAAAACAACATACTTATTAATGCCGCTGTTTCTTTGTTCCTAAATTGCCTCACATATTTTTAAATGTATGGTTGCTTTTCCCTGTGCTTAACCACTTCACTCTAAATTTTTGGTCTACCATATAAAATTTCAGTAAAATACAGAGAATTTTGCTGTGTTGTTAAAATATGTGGAAAAATTAATGGCTATAGCTAATTTTACACCGTCTTCGCTAGAGAATACAAAGGACAAACGCAATGGACTGCATGTATAAGTTTCTGTTAATCAAGTCAGGGATGTTTACATTCTTCACACAGTGTGACCATGACTGTTAAATTCTCTGTTCTGCAGAGAGGCACAGCTGGAGACCTATTAAAAAGAAAGTTTGCCAATGAATTTAAGCTGGATAAAGAATCCAGCTGCACACAATGTGTAGTAGAAAAAAATGATTTAAGAAATAAAGATGGGGGGGAGCAGTGCAGGCAGCATGTTCCATATGATGCATGTTTTATTCAGCGCTAAGATTAGCATAATTAAGCTTCTTCTGAGATCCTTTTCATTCTGATGTTGACAATCAATAAATGATGAACTATAAACAAACACAAAGAACACAAGAATCCTGCTGTGGGAGTTTTCAATACAAGACAGTTCTAAGTTATTATATTCATACCACTAAGTTCTTAGATTCCATGCAAAATGATTAGAAGTTTGTTCGGATAAATCTCCTGTAATCATTAGAACGAGAGTGAGCATGTGTTTTCCCACTTTGCGTGTCTAATCTAGGTCACAATTGGATGGTTTATCTTTGCAAAGGAAATAAATCCACACAACGATCGTAGAAAGCCTTATCCTGCTGTTTACAACAGCGCCAGGTCGATATCCATGGGAGGCTTTCAAATAAACAAACCATAAATGCCCGGGCTCTTGCTGGCCTTGAGATTATGGCCGTAACAATGATTCATTTTAACAACCTGGGCTAATTGTCTCTGAAACTTTAGTTAACGGCAAAAATGATCTAGCCTTGGGCGCTTTTCTCTTTTGTAATGAAGAAAAACGAGCACTAGAATTACATCTGGCTGTGTTTCTCTTGCCCTCTCGCTCTCTCTCACTGTCTCTCTGTCAGAAATTTGTAGAGAGCGGTGGTGGCCAGCAGGATGTAAGTCCAGGAATTAAAAGACAGCACTGCTGTCTAGTAGGAAACAAGTATGGAAGGAATGGAGACTTGTGTATGGCTTAGAATCAAACCTCAAAACCCCTGAACGTCTTGATAAGTATGAGAATTACTCATTTGTCTGAACCTTTTCTATAAGGTTTTTTTATTTTGTGATGCCTTCTCTGAAACCAGTCTCCTTTTAGGAGGCATCACCATGAAGTCCCATCATTTTTGTGGTTATTATGAATGTTAAAAGTACTGTTCTCCCCTCAGCCTCTCTCCTCAAAGTTCTTATTTTTATCTTTTTGTTCAGTTTACTGCCCTCCTGCTCTTCCTGCTATTTCTTTCTCTTTTTCTATGTGTCAGTGTGAAAAAAAAAGTTCATATTGTCTGTACCGCTGCAGAAAACAACTTTGCCTCTAGCGGTTTCTGTGATTTGCCTTCAATCTTAGATTTGCGCTGTAACTCGAGCTGGAGATGAGACCTCTCCCCAAGCGGCGGAGCTTTAACGTCCCACGTTATCGACACTATATCTGCTGAGGAGGCTGCGAGAAAGCACCTGTCTGGTGTCTTTAGCTGTATTCAGTCAAACAAATATGCACATCAAGTATGTGGATATACAGACAAGGTATGCTGTATATTCCACTGTAATAGCAGCTTTACTCTTTGAGAAGAAATCCAATTAATTTCAAATGATTTTAGTCTTTTTTTCAGGTGTCCATGCTCAAAGGAGAGAATAAAACCTCTATTCCTCCCACTCATTTTCTGTATTTTCTGCTCCTTTTCCCATCACTTGAAGGAGAATTGCTCACTATTGCTATGGTCAGTGTGGACCTTTAGGGCATTTGTATTATTATCACATTTCTCCTTCTTTACAGTGCGGAAAGAACCTGACCTTTAACATAAACACTCAAACCCACACAGTATTTGAGACAGCGCAAAGCTTATTCATATCCTCTGTCGGGAGTCCAGAGGAACCTTGGGGGAGTCAACAGTTGAATAGGAACCTGTTTAGACCATTATACCAAATGTGAAACGCTGTTAAGATGTGGGTATCCACTGGATCTTTGATCTACTCCTCTGATCTGAAGTATGTGTTGTGGCTGATGTTTGGCTATGTGTTATGTTCGTTCCCTGTTTCAGGGTCATTGAAGTAAAGTGCTTTGAGTATGTCAACAATTACTTTCGGTTTTCGAACCCTTACCAACACAGTGTCAGAAGACAACATGTGTAGAGAATCCAAAGTCTGGCCCTTTTTAGTGCATGCTTGATAGTGCCCACAATGAACTCTGGCACGAGCAGCATATTTAGTCATGGGGAATCCCGGGAAAACATGTTCCTACTAGCAAATTACTGCAATGAGCAACTTGAAGATTTAGGTGATATTCCTTAGCTGGAAGCCCTAATCTATGGAAAGTGCAGTACATGCTTATCTTTATGTACAAGTCTGGTGATTATCGGTGTCTTTTTTTAGACAACGCAAATTTTTCATTTCACCTGCATTGTGAGATCCTTTTCCCATTAAATAAATAAATGGCAGGAATAATGCACATAGAGGTCATAGTCTGAAAACGTATTCAATAAATAAGGTGTCTTGGAACTTTTAGGCAGTGTATGCATGATAAGGATACACCTTTGCATATGCCAAAGATGTATCAAAGATATGTACCAAAGATATGTTTTTAAATTTGTAATAACCAAGTCTCACAGGTGAACACATAATTCATTGATAAGCATACTCTCTTCTACCTGGTTTCTCCTGGCAGCACCCACACCCTGGATAAGCTTCCATCTTGTTACTGAACAACAGTCTTGCCAAGAAAGGTTTCTACATGCTCCAAACAGCAAGACAACTCCAATGCTATGTAATATAAGCAGATTATGTTCTTGATTAACTCAAGAAGTGGTTGAAGATGAATAATTTCTTGATTTAATTAATAACTCTTTCTTGTTTGTCTGTTTGAAGGTCCCATCCATACTTTGTTTGGAGACAAAATAATTGAAAACATCTGTGGTCAGATATTTGTAATTGCTTGGAAAAGATTTATTACAAAAATGCCAACATGTATTTAATTGGTTTTGTATATTTATTTTTGCAGCTCTTGCCTCAACACACCAATTGACATTTGGACATTATGTGGCTTAAAATTGATAGATTAATAAAAAACAATAAACAAGAGTAGTATTATCAGAATTTTTTCCCACATTATCCTCATCAGAATAATACCATCCACCCAGCATATGTCAGTACTCCTTTTTTTTGTTATTGTATTGCTGCAGTAAAGAAGTCAAGCTATTGAATTTAGTCTTTAGTCTTGAAGAACCCAATAGGAGGACACAGGAGCCCCGGCTGTTCGCAGGCATCCAACACAGATGTGTTGGAGCACTAAGCAGTACGACTCAAAAGCTTAATTAGAGGGGATGCTTGTGTGTTGTTTATTTTTAAGTATTGATAAAGGCTGTCTGTCTTGTTAATGGAATTAGCTGGGAACTCTCCCTGCCTTTATGTCTCTAGGTCTAATATCTCTTGTCAACACTGTTGTTTCCTAACCTTTCTGTGAAAGCCCTATCAATGTCATTAATTGAAAACTCTTCAGCCGGGGCACTTATATTTGACTGTGGCCTAACGAGGCCCTCTATGTTGACGAACCTTCTGTATCTTTTTAATTATTTTCCTAACTAGTTGCATCCCACGCTCAGACCTTACACTTCAGCTAATCCATTTGGTGCCAGATTCTTTATTACTGAGTTCTTCTGTGTTCTATTTTTCAAACCAGGCGGACAGGTGAATTTCCACATTGATGAATGAGCAAGTAGAAATATTGATGCAAAGATATGCAGGATGGATGGCTGTGTGGATGGATTAAGAATATGGGAAGAGTTCTGAAAATGGCTGTTTATTGCTAAGAATCTCACAATTAATTATTATTTTTTATTATTTTGATTTGATTTAGATTTGATTCAGTATTAAAAACTGTAATTTTGCAATTATAGTAAAATTGTCTAAAAATACATTTATTAGAATACCCTTTAATAATTTGATGTATTTAACACTGAATATGTTAATAGTTTTTCCCTTAACGGAAAATAAAACGGTAGCACAATAATACAAGTGCTCAATATGGAGAAAATTGTTAAAACAAGAGAATGCAGTATAAAAATTGAGTTAAAGAGTATGCAAACTTAATAATTCTCCTTTCCATTAAAAAATCATATAATTTCTAGACATGTTGGAACAATATTTTGCTATTTAGACCCACATTCTATGGCCTTAGCGGCTGTAATGCATACCCAATGGACTTTGTTTGATAAGTCTTGCAGCACACTGCTCTGTGCAGGCAGTTGACTTGCTTGGACGTGCAAAAACACAGCCGCAGTCTTCGCCACACAGACAGATGTTCAAAATGGGCCTTTTTAGTAAAGAAATCGCCCTAGGTGCTAGCTAAAAAGTTTAGGAAATGTAGGTAGTGTTATTCTCGACTATAAAATCTGTAACAAACTTCGAACAGTGCATTGCTTAGTCAAGAGTTGCTCCCCATGCCACGAACACACGAACCATTTACTGAATCGATATTGAATTGGTAAATGTATTGAGGAATCAATATTTGTCCAAAATCCCTGTTGTAAAATGTTAAGAATTGCCCTAATATGTTATTCTTATGTATTTTTCGGTGCCATATTTGGTCTTATAGGTTACCAGAAGCATTGACATGGCACATTTGAAGATTAAGTGTGTTTTTCAGGATAGATAATAATCAACTGAAAACAGCAATTAAAGATAAAGCCAATCTATCTTTGTACCCAAATACAATAAAACTGTCATGAGTTTCCTGTAACAACTTACTTGCAGATCTGGCTGGATTCATAACCGGTTGGTTAAGACCCCAAACAGCTGATCCCTACCTCCCTAAATGGAAATAAGCGAAGCTTAAGAATTCTTTCCATCGGCAAGGCAGGAATTCAATCAGTCAGACCACAGGGCCTGGAAACCCAGCTTCCGATACAGATATGCTTCACCAATTTTCAATTTTGGCCTGGCCTGCCTTCAGCTTCTTACCTGCTACTCATCATTAATGAAAGTCACATTAAGCACCCCTGTCGTCTTTAGTCATCCTATTCAACCAGTAGGAGGCTTCATAACTAAATAGGAGGTTAATGTTTTTCACTTTATCCATTATCGCTCCTCTACTCTAAATATTGTTTACTTCCTATTGATTCTGTTGGAGCCTAATGTCACCCAATCGTTGGAAAAACCTTAAGAATTTTATGAATTTCAGAATGTATCACCTTTTATAAATCCTTTATGTAATCTATTGATATACTATTTTATATTTCTAAAAATGTTGCTCAAATTTTTACTTTTTGTTAGGTTCTCTTGCTCTTTTGTGATGTTCGTCTAGTAGACATGTTGACAGTAGTTATGTTGAATTGTATGAAAAGCATCATGAGTTATTTGAATCTTTAAACAGACTCTTGCTTATGCTATAGTGTCTTCAAATTTCATCTGTTTATATTACAACAAAAATCTTCAATATATTTCATTGAATAATATAGGTTTTTAGAAAAACAAATTGTGATTACAAAATTCACCAACTTAAAAAAAAGAAGGATTTTACACACATTTCTATTCAGCCCTATTAATTCTGATATCCCTAAATAAAATGTGAATCATTTGCACAGGGGGCCAAAATCCCCCAAAACACTTGAGTTTGCGGGCCAAACAGGATAAACATTTATTGAACACACCAAAACTTCAAAAGTTATTTTTTTAAAACTACTGTAAAAAAAAAAATATATATATATATA
>JAVLVB010000350.1:242446-293308 GCA_032876305.1 Orestias chungarensis | reverse complement strand
TATATATTCTATATATATATATTCTATATATATTCTATATATATATATTCTATATATATTCTATATATATATATTCTATATATATATATATATATTCTATATATATATATATATATATATTCTATATATATATATTCAATATATATAAAAATCATTTGTGTAGTAATGCAACTGCAATAAAAAATACTAAAATATTTATTTAATCACAATAATTAATACATTTCACTACTTTAATTGTGTCAGTTATCAGAGGAAAAAAAGGGCCTCAAACTGACCTGGACAATATTTTTTCTTAAAAGAGAAAAAAAGCTAAGATATAAATGAAAAAAAAATTGTAATATAAACGGAGAGATTTTTTTTGACAGGTGGTGGTGCACCTATGTCACAGTGCAGTCCTTTTTAAAACTACAGCAGTATAGTTGTCTGGCTCTCTCAGGGGGGATGAGAACTACAGTTCTGACACGTCCCTATGTCAGCGGTCTAGAGAGGAGCTGGAATGTGGTCATGACTCTACACGTGTTTCGTGTTATGCTCCACTGGGGTGCAGAGTGGCGGCATCTCTCTCCCTCTCTCTCTCTCTCTTTTTTTATTCTTTTTTTTTCATCACAGCCCCTTTTGCCATTTACTTCGTTCTGGCTAGATGAGTCAGATAGACAGATAGTGGAGCTCGAGATGGAGTGTGAGAGAAATAAGACAATTTACAATAATTAAGCATTCAGCGCCTTGCTTGTGATGTGGAGGCTCTTCATTCAACAATGTACACTGATTTAAAAAGAAGTATAAATGCTGGACTTAAATATTTTGGTTTTTAAACGGATGAAACCAAAATACTGAAGTTTACTACATGCTGTAAAAGTAACTAAGCATTGGGTCAGTTTATTAAAATGCTTTTTTATGTTCTTAAACATTGCACAGAAAATGCTCATCCAAGACTTTCAATGATTGGTCACCTGATAAATTTGGTTTTTAAAAAACAATTTAAAATAAATGTGTTTCTATGCTTTTTTGGCACTAATCTAAACAAGTCCGATGTTTAATCAGACGTCATGTTCATAACTGGATCCCTACACCCTCAGCACTTTAGCAAGTCATATTGCAAAAGCCTGGCAGTTATGGGAAATGTGCTGATCTCAAAACTGTACAGTTTTCTTTTGAACAGACAGAGAGGACTTTATTGAATTTAAAGAAAAATTATAACATCTTGTAGAGACAGTGAGCAGAGAAAATAGACTTTTATCAAGAAGTCTTGTTATTGGGAGACGGCGGCATTGACGGACCTGGTTGCGGTTTTTTCGGCTCTTTCCATAACTTTTTATTTTCCCTCACCATGGGTTTTGACAAAGCCAACAGAATAAAAAAAAAAAAAAAAAGTTTCAAGCATAAATGGGAAAAGGGAGTATCTGTATTTTGGAGTTTTTGACCCCCGAGTCTTTTGTATGTCTGCATTTTGATCTGTGTCCGTGCGTTCCGCTCTGTGCTCAACCGTCTGTGCTCTAAGGGAAACTGAGTGACACCCTTCACTTTATATTCCCTTTATATCCTTAAAAATGATCGTCTCAAGAACAGTTTTGAGCCTTTTCATGTAGAAACCCTTATGAATGAAGAGTGTTTTGCCTTCTATCTGCACTTCAAACTCGCAGTACAGTTCATGATGCTTGACAGATGTGTACGTTTGACGCTGGTATTGGCTTTCTTCCAAGGGGAAGGTAAAATAAGCGAGGTGAAATAACTTTGCTTTGGCCATTCATAGACATAAACCATAAAAAAGACATATGATCTGAATATAAAGTCTTTATCACTGTACAAAAAAGGCATATAACTTTTTTTTTCAGGATTACCAACATTTTTGTTTGATGAATGCCAAAACAGTTAGAAATTGTCACATTTTCCTTAAACTGTCTTATCTTGGTCAAACATTTAGGAGCGTATTAAAATACTTTTCTGGTATTTTGGTCCCATCTATCCTGACAGAACTGTTGTAACTGATTTAGATACTGTCTTTAAGCCAAATTGCTTGTGCACACCTTTTTTAGCTCTGCCCATAAATCTTCTTTATGAATTTTACTTTTAAATTTAAATCCCATTTGAACCTCATTAGCATTCTTTATTACTGATAATTTTGGTTAGAAAGCTTAACATGACCATATTCATGGGCTCTAAAGGTTTTAGAGAATTTAAATCTTCAGACTACCTTGCATATTCCTAAACGGCTGACATCATTTCTCAAGTGAAATCCAGTTAGTATTAAACCTTTATACCTCTGTTTTATATTTGATTTGTTGTTTTGTATACATCTATGACACTATATACATGGCCTCCTTTCTGTCTTCTACTCTCTGTTAACATATCCACACCAGAGTGAGTTATCATCACTTCAATCAGTTAGCATTTACATATTATTTGTACACCACTTAGGGCTGATCAAGCTACAAATGTATCCAGTTTCAGTTGTCAGGTTGCGGACCTCTAATCAAAATTGCATGCAGTTCTAAAACGATCAATCTGAAATAATTATTTAGTAACTCTCTAGTAAAACTCAGGTCGAAATGGAGACACATTTACTGAAACTTTGAATTTAATTTAAACAACAGTTTAGCTTTGTGTGAATGGTTGCTTTTACCTTCCGTTAATTCTAACATAACCCTTTATAAATGTTTGCTTGCTCTCTTTACTCGTGTGATTGTATAACTCCGTGTTGTTCATCCAGGCATAAAGGAAAACAGGAGAAAGGACCTTATATTTTCAGCTCTTTTTGTTTTCCTGTTACAGGTGCTACTCCTTAGTGAAGCCTTACAATAATTTCTGTTAGTCTGATCAACTCTAATTTCCTCTGATTTACTTTCCACAGGAGGTAAAATGTGCATTTATGGCTCTACATCCTCTTTAAAGCAGCTGCTGGCTAAAAAGCTAATCAGAGCGTAATCATGTAAATCCAAGTAAAATATTTGCAGAGACGGAAAGCAAACAAGATTATAGCGAAGTTTATTTAAGGCTCCATGGGCTGAATGGTTATGGTTTGTCCTGGTAAAAATTTTCGGAGGTCAAATATGCATGCTGAGGAATAAATGTCAGTCCAGGATTGTTTGTATATATTCTGTTCAATCGCCCCTTCTGGACCTCTACTTTGCTCTCTGCTCCTTCAACCTCTCATCAGTCCTAAAACAATAAATACTCTCAGTAGAAAATACAAGCAATATTTCTTTCCTTTAATAATTTAGATAAAGATGAAGTAAGATTGCCCATTTAAGGGTAAAACATTAGTACAAGCCAAGTTTCACAGTATGAGTAGGGAATATGTCAATACAACTGCATACAGGTTAACACATACCTGTGTAATCTGTAATAAATTATATCTAAATTTCCAGGTACTGTTCAGTTTTTAGCGGCACCTTCTGACCTAGTTGCCTTGGTGACTATCCATTTCACATCTTCCTATACTGCCAGCTTAAACGACAGAAGTTTTTTCTTAAAGTAGCCTTAAAAGAGACTGAGAAGAAGACCGACTGTGGCGGGCAGACGTAATAGGAGAGGATGAGCCGTATTCCAAGTGGAAGTGTCACAGAGGCCCAGAGAAGGGTACTCTCTTCCTTGCTTATCTTTTTCTAATTCTTTAACAATCTAACATTCAACATGTCAATGCTTGATTCTCAAGTACTGAAAATATAAGGTAAAAATGTGCTTGTTGACCAAAAGATCCTATTGTAGGTTTTGCACCAAAAAGAATAGACTGGGCTTCATTAAGAACAGCGACTGACTGATAATTTAGTTTCTTGTTTTGCTAAATCATTTATGTGGGGCACAGTGTCTGAAGGCTGATCTATTTATTTGAGAGCAGTGTTGTTTAATGCTCAGAGAACAACAGGAAAAAAACAAAACTTTGTGTAACTTTGCTTAACACACGTACAGCAAAAGACAGTTGATGGAAAAGCCCTAGGCTGTTTAAATCAGGAGGGAAATCATTATTTAAATTATTTGTGATAAATCTGCTGGATATTTTCCTGCCAAGAAAATGTGGGAAATGGAAAAAAAACACAAAATGATTAGAAAGCAAGATTTTTTATTTGTAATACGTTATTCATGGGTAGGAAACTTTCAGTCCCACTTAATGTCTTATCAGGGATCATATGTAGGGGATCTTTCCAAGATAGGGTTTTATTGCTGTTTTTGCATTAAAAAAAAATCTGCTTCTTATCGGGAAGTTATATCTGCCATTACTAATACATTTGGTTCAACGAGGTAAGATTTATTTTTATTACATCTAAATTTGCACTAAAATTCTGTCCCCTATGCTAAGGCATTCTGTGGTTTACAGAGGGCCATTCTATGACAGCCCTAACTATGCATGTGTCACCAGAGGGAAAGAAGAGATGGGAGAAAATCACTTAAACACAGACAAATTGACTCTGGAGAGCGGCCATGCTCTGGTTCCTCTCACAGTGTTAATAGAGTGACAATGTGCTGTGGCTGAAGCATTATCCAACCTTTTCACTTCTATCTGGGACTAATGACTTTCCATATTTCTATTTTTACATGCTTATTGAATCAAAAAATATTTTTTGTTAGTGATGCACCACCTGCAGGTTGTGTTGCCAGGTTTCGAGGGTTATTTCCGGGCAGCCTCGAGCTGCCTTCAAATTCTCTGTAAGGTTTAAAAAATTATAAACGGTATTGACAATGTTTTGTGTAATTTATAAATGAATCTCAAGTTTTCTTGGCATCTATAAAAAAAGGGTTCAACAGCAGATTTTATTTTGTGTAGATTTCACTTTGTTTGTATTAATAATCTTCAGGACATGGCACACATTCATTTATATGAAGAAAACCCAGCTGAATATGATTTTTATTTTCTATTCTTTGAGGGCATGAACTTCCCGTAACAGAGACAGATTGAAACTGGAGTTACTGTCGTAAGTAATACATAAGCGCACACTGAAACACAGAGAGAGACATCTGTTGGTCTATTATTTAAAACATTTCCCCTTAAAGCAAAAATCGCAAATGTAACCATACTCCTTTATAAGCTAGAGATATATGGACTGACTGCCGCTCTCTGATGAGGTGTTGAAAGTCTGTGACATGAATCTTAGTCTGGGGACCAATCATGCATTCTGGTAAAGGAATGCTGAGATTGTCAGTGCGGCGCAGCGTTAAAGCATCGCCCTGGCCCATGATTTAAAGGCTGTATATAACCCATGCATCCTTGAACCAGTTTCACCAATGAACCCTTTTTCTGTACAGCTGGGGTGCATGAAACATTTTTTATAATTTAGTGCTGCCTTGGGATAGAGTCTTCAACAAAATGCCTCTGCTTACAGTGTGTGCATTAGTTTGAAATACCTCCTCTTTGGCTGAATGATCCCCATTTATAAGGCCACTGGAGGTTGTTGCATGACTAGAGGCAGCACTTAAACTCTATGAACTGGTGAATAGTTGCATAAAAAAAGCGTATTTGACCATGCAGCTTAATGTACCGTACTCAAGGCTGTCCTTTCCCTCTGGCTTTTACAATAGCAGTGTCTGAATGTGCAAATGTGTCTACAGGTCTCAGTAACTTGATTCAGTGGGATTGAGTGTAAAATTATGTTTTGTCCTTCCTTCTCAGAGAGTTTTTAAATTTGACCCTATGACTGAAACATTTGCTGAATTAAAAGCAATGTTCATATTCTTATTTTAATTGTTTTCTGTAGGGTAATATTTCCCGTTTTAAACCGCTTTCTCTCAAATGTGTTTTTTTTTTTCGTTTTTTTTTCATTGTCACTGGGACTTATGTTAACCTTACTATCTGTGTGGTCAAGTTATTTATTTAGAATAATTGGAAGCAGTCTTCCTCTGTTTTGTATAAACATGTTTTATACGTTTTACTTATTAAGCTGTTCCTTGCCCTTTTTTTTCCCCCTATTAGTCATTACTGATGAAGAATATGGGTTTGGAAAGTCTCTCTAAGCATAGCTACACGTGGTTGTCTTATTTTCTTTGCTATTCTTTTGTAACTCATGTGTGGCATAGGCTTTGACCTCAGTGGAAATTTAACAAAAGCTACAGTTATCTGTCTTTCAGTGGTTAACGCTGGTTAGTGAGACACAAAAAAGACATAGAGCTTTGTTTTTGTTCTGGATATAACTTGAACATGTAGTTGTAAATCATGGCCTTTTGTTGGAAATTCAAAGAAGAAGAAAAAACAATGTAGTATGACTCAGTTGTGGTAGTAAATCTAAATTAGAGGCAATTTTTTTGTCATTTTAATATTGCAGTAAAAAAACAACAACAAAAACCCCAACAACTAAATGTTTTCCGGATACAGGGAGATTCCAAAGCCCTTTTTTCTTAAAGGTTTGGTCTACATGGTCATGTGAAGGATGGTCCATTGATCAGAGCCTGTCAGATCTTGAGCGTTTTATAGAGTGGATTTCAAGAGGCTTCAGATTGGTTTGTGCTCTTGATACATCTTGGTTCTCCTATGGCACACATTTCTTTAGGCAGACATTATTGATTAAGAGCCAATCCTGATAAGGGCACTAATAAATGATCATAATTGGATTCACTGACCAAAACCAGGCCCTTAATGGGGATGATGGTGTAGACATCTGTGATATGTATTCCAAGCCAAACCCATAGTTTTAGTTTTTATGATCCTATGTAAATATAATATAACATCTTTTTTTTACAAATTATATAAAAATTACTGGTATGCCCAACGTTATTTACAACTAACAACAAATTTTGCTCTAAAGTAATGTTTTATTGTTAATAAACCAATACTCATTTGATATCATTTTATTATTTGTTTAAGAGTGCCTTTCAACTAACTCACTTTGAGCTAAATTCTACAGGTTTAAGAATACTTTTTGGGCCTAAGCTGGGCTTTCTACAATAAAAGAGAGACTTTATGGATGCTGCAGCTTTCTGACTTTTTATCTGGTATGTTACATAGAACAGCTGTTGTTATAAAATTAGCTTTACAGAAGAAACCTAAATACAAGTCACTAAATTCCATAATGTTAAAAATATTAGCATTTAAATGTAGTAATATTCAATCAACTGTTGAGATCTAACTGCAGTAAGAGACATTAAATGTCTCCAGGAATCACACAGTAGATTTATTAAATACGTCTTTTTTTACCTTTAAAGTGAAAACAAGAATGCAATTGCTATTAAGTGGTAACTGTAGGATATATCACCTAAAGCATGAACAGAGCAAAGATAACCTGTATATCTTTTTTGTTTTTAAATTTTTTTTTGTTTCTGCACAAATACATTTTTAAAATCTTTAAAAATGAATCTGATTTTTATCCTGTTAACCTGAATGTTAAAGCAGTAAGATTAGCTGTAAAATGTATTGCAGTAAAGTCAGAAATATCTTCTATCAATGTGTGTCTGTGTGTCCCATATTTTTTTTCTCCATGCTCGCCTGGACACGAGAGCCAAGGCTACCCATCTCAGAGCAATTTAAGCCAGAGTGTCGGCAGCTTCAGGTCTGTGTTTCCTGGACCCTGTTGATACTTGACACATAATGGCACACAGAGAAGCATGTTGCCTGCCCATAATCCAAGCATTTTATCAAACCAATCAGCGTCTGTTGCAGCAAGAACACATCTCAACCGTGACAGAAGGGGGTTTCACAACATCTGGTGCTCCTGGAGGGAGACGGGGAGGGAGGCAAAAAAAAGGGAGTTTGCGTGAAAAGAAAGTGTGAGAACAATCTTGTTTGTTTGCCGTCGAGATTTCAGATCAGAACTACATCCTGCTTTGTCTTTTAACACCGGTCACTCAGAGTGCAGATGGCTTTCAGTGCTTGCCTACTGCTGAATCAAGAGTGCACGCAGTTGTGATGGTGATTTTTCTTGATGGGAATATTAATTGCTGATCTCCCTACTGTTTCTCTTCCATTTGATTTCTTATTTTATTTTTTTTGCTTCGTTAGCCCAGTGTGGGAACGAGAAGATACCCGAGCGATAAGACAACTTCCAATGGCTCCAGTTGGACCACTGGTGTTAGTGGTGGTCCAGAAACACACTTAACTTACTCAAGTTTTCAGCAACATGTACCTCACCATCAACAGCAACGACACCACCACCCCCCCTCCACGCACACGACCCACTGCTCTGCCCATACAGCTGTGAGTAATACTTTTAGCTTATTCGTTGGATGAATACATTTCTTGCTGACTGTCTCTTTCTCTCTTTCTGGTGACCAATAGTGGCTTTTTCTATAAGGGGAAAGCTGTAATGTAATCTTTTCTTGGATACCTTTTGTTATCCTTTCTTTCTGCATTTTTCTTTTTTTCTTTCATTCGTGCCTGTTAAGTTCCCATGAGTTTTGTTATACCTCCCATTCTTTGCTTTGTTTTCTTATTTGACAGCTAACTCCCCCCTCCCTTCTGCTACTTCCATTGTTTTTATTCATCCATCTCCTGCACTGGCCATGCTTAAGGAGGCTAATAGAGAAACGGGTACATTTGGGCTTTTACTTTTGTCATTACCTAAAGAATTTACTGTTTTAAATTCAGCATTGTCAGAGTTGTGGAAATGCTGTAGGAGGGAATTTATTACTTCTTTATTTAAAGCTTGACCTTGAGTTTAGGATATTGATAACATTTCTAAGGCCCTGCTACATAATGTCGTGAACGTCATGTTACTAGCACAAACTGTAATAGTCTAATATTATGTATAATTGGTCATATGTTTATTGCACATAATTAGGAGAAGAAGAAAACATTATCCTGAACACATTACTCCACGATAAAATGTCCAATGCATCAGGCAATATCTAAATCACAAACCCTACACTTATATTTTGTATCTGAACACAAAGACATTCAAGATTTCTGCCTCTCGTAAACAAATAAAACCTACCAAGGATTATTAGGTAATACAGAGGAACATGAAGGGATCTCAAAACGTGGCTTAAACATTTTTAGAAGAGGAATAAAACCCCAAACTATTATTGCTTTTTTTTTCTTCTTGTAAGGGATTTTCAAGAGCCCTCACACCATGATTTTTGTTTTTCCACCTATCCCTATTTCCAATGATTGCAATATCATCACAATTATGCTCCAGTATAGCTCCCTTGTGCCTATCTCTGCATGTTGAGACTCCCCTTAAGCACTTGCATGCATGAAGTAAAAAAGATTGGATCAGATTTAGATATATGATATCCATTACTGTGTGTTAGCTCTATGTTGCACAACTTTCCTTTTACATTACCTGAAACTTGAAAGCATTCCTTGTTTCTAGAAAGCAGGAGATTTCCATCTGGTTGCCCTTATGCAAGACAGATCCCTGTCTCAATCCCTTGCTTTACAAAGTTGCCACCATTACGGACACTGCAAGCCCACTGTTTTGCTTTCATTACCAGACAAGTGGAAACCTGAAATTTTTAGTGACTCTTATATAATTTAAAAAAAACTAATATTAGTCCCTGTAGCTTTCATTACCAGTTCTTTCTCTATGGGATTAAAACCATTGTCATGCTAAACTTGCGTCACATTGCAGTTTGCTAAATTATTGCTATTTCTTTGATTTAGACTTGCAACATACATTTTACATAAGTGAAAAAATTAGGATGTTTTTTTTTTTATGTCCAATCTTTTCTAACCTGGAATTCATTTCTGATTCAAAACTGACCACTACAAAACCAGGATCGACTCTCCATGGGGCATTCTTACTTATTTACAGATTTTGCATTTTTGCACTGTAAAATTAACAGTGTTGTCAAATACATGGAAATAAAAACCGAAACGAAAACTACATTGCCATTTTGAATGTTGGCCCTTATCAATAAAATATAAATAGGTGATAATAAATGTTCTATTTAGTTAAGTTCATACTTGCTGATTCTGTAAGACTTTTAAAAAGAAAACTAGGTGCTTCTAATTAAATGCATCAGCAAGTGTGACCTCTATAAAAGCAGGAGTGGTAGTGATGGCAGTAATGTTTTTATAGACCTAAAGTTACTCTGGTGATGGTGCTCCCGAGAAATTAAACATGGGATTTTACTACGCTGCAAGGTAAATCTTGATTGTTGCTTTGACTTGTTCATGAATTTTAGAAAAATAGTTGCATTTTTTGTCTGTTTTTAGCCTGCTTACTGAAACCTAATGCAGGCATACTCTAGAGAGATTTACAGCTTTAATTTGAGAGTATCCACTTTGAAACTGGATAGAGTTTTTTTTTGAAAATATAGCTTTTTAACAAGTGCTTCCCTCATTTGAAAGTACTTAAATAAATGTCCCAAGCATGAGTGATGTTTAAAACCGTAGCAAATCTACAGAACTTCTGGGGGAAAAAATGTGTTTGGATGCTGCAGTGATTCATTTAAATTCCACTTAAAATCATTGTGCTTTGGCAGGACCTTAACAGAGCTGTGCAGGAAAAATTGAGACAGATTTGTTTTTAAAATAAACTATGCAAAAGGCTTATAGTAATACAGAACAGTTGTTAAGAGTAACCAAAGCATCAGTGCCTTAATGTTTTTTGGTTAGTTTAAGAAAACCGATTTGCATACAGCAACAGCAGCACTTAAGAAAAGGATGAGAAATCCCCGAATGTGTTCCCAGTTAGAAGGAAATTCTCGAAGCAAGACATGCATCCACAAGAACACACACACTCTCCCCTGTTCAGCCTGAATGTGTTTTTGTTGTCGTGGGTTGACGTCTCACAGTACAACCTCACTGGTCTGGGTTACAGATCACCATGGGGTCATCAGACTTACCCTCTTCCCGACTCTGTGCTCTTAAACTAGTGTAAAATCTGGTTTTGCCTGACCTGTTTAAATTGTAATGGGGATGGTTGGTTTCTTTCGCCATTTGCATTTTAACCCTGCAGAAGGCAAGTTTATCCCCACTGTTAGGCCCTGTGTCCAACTGAGACAAGATTCCAGTATTTGAGTCTGTGGTGTTGCAAACCATTTTGGATTGTACTTGAACCACAAATCCCTCAGTCCACATACAAGCCCAAGCCGACTTTCTCTCATTTTACAAACTCTTACAGTCAAATACCTTTCATTTTTATTGCACTGTTTTGTTTGCCTCCCTAAATGCTATTTTGATTTCAAGCTTATTAGATGCAAAAATGTCCTACGGAAAGAAAAGGAAAACAAAACTGATAGCTCAGCCTGCATGTGTCCTGCTGGTTGGGAGAGGCAAGAAAAGGCATTAAAAAAAAGAAAAACAAGCAAGGATCCTGCAGAGATCAAAAAGGCTTGCCTACAGTGGGTTTGTAATTACAATGGAAGCGGATACATTTCCACTTTTAATACTGTGGGATGAAGTTTGCTCAAGGGGGAATAATGGAAGGACAAATCAAAAGTGGAGAAAGTTGTGTAGAAATCCGAAGACGTGACTTGTTAGAGAATGAAATAAAGTCTTTGTGTTCTTTCGTTTTACCTAGCAATGTTATCAAAGCATCGAAGCTTTATTCTGTCAGATTTCCTTTTAAATATTGTTTCAATTTCTGATCCCTCTGATTTTCATTTTTTTGAAGCGCTTTAACTTACCAGTATCGTTCTCATGGATACAAATATTTGCAATGTTTCCTGTTCTACAAAATAAAAACCTAATTCAGAGCATTTGGAACCAGGAAATCTTTAAATCTTTAAATATTAATATAGATACTGAAAACCAAACACTAAAGTCGGACATTGGGTTATAAACTCATTCTAAAGGTAAGTTATGTATAATGTGCCTTGGAATTAGAGATCACACCATTTGCTTCCGTAGAAATTTTTTGTTTTTTGTTAAACAAACCAACTATTTTCAAAATAAAGCTCATACTTACAAACATGATATATGCAATCGACTCTTTGTTGTATCTGGACATTCGAGGATGTAACAGAAATTGGCAGCAAATAATTCTTTAATTTTATAGTTGAGACAATGACATTTTCAGTTGTATGCCTTCTTTCTAGATTTTTAATCATTGGACTGGTTCACTGCTACTTCTTCTTCTTAGCCAAAATGTAGCTCTTGTTTTGACTGCATAACTGCTAAGTTAGTCTTACATGTTTTGTGAGCAACTAATTTCCTTGGGAACGGACTGATAATGATCTCAGGTTGGCTTCATTGAATCACTCATGGACTGAAAACGTATAGAAAGTAATGCTCAATTCAAGTAATTTAGGTTATCACACTACTATGTGCCATTTCTTTTGGTGTGGTGTCTTTTTATAATTACTATAACCTTTGGATATGTACATATGAGTTTTGTTCCTAGTCTACTCTATACAGATAAGATATCCTTGTCATGATTATCTCCTTTAGCTAATTGCATCTATGTTGTTGTTAGAATGTCATTCTGAGAACACAGAGAATGAATTGTGCATGTGTTCTTACAAAGGCAAAAACGAAACAAAAAAACAAGCTGGGTTATGAGCTCAACCTGCACTGGGTCTATATGCAGCAGCAGAGTTAATCTCTCTTCATAACATATAGAGACACCCACACATGTGATGCAGGGGACAAAATGGCTCTTATTTTCTGCAGGTTTTAAATTCTCCACTGATGGAGACTTTAACAAGAATTTATACAACTTTTCCACATGTCCTATACAGTTAATAATATTTTATATTTAATACTATTCTAATTCCAGGAGATTTCTGTAACTGTAATTTTTTTAGAGTGTGCAGACATTCGAATGGTCAAATCTTCTTAAATGTGTTTTTTTATTTTTAGGTGTGACATCATTTCATCCCAGTTTTAAAACTGGAAAATGGTCAGCTTTAGGAGTTTTATTTTCTGTTTTCTGTTTTTTTTACAGTCTTTCTGTGTGCAGCTTAAGACACAGCTATTGGCACAGAGCACTAAAAAATTCATTTTGAAAGAGTTTTAAATAATTTGTGAGTAAATTAAATTAAGAAATTAACCTAAAAAAATGCAACCAGCTATGTTTTAAGCTCAATAAACTATAATACGTTGCTTTTGGAAATTTTACAAAGAATGCACAGTTACAAATGCAAGTGGATGGTGTTCTAATTTAAAAAGTCAGGGAAATCTATTGATGTAATAAGGAATGATATAAAAAAAAAATGTCACGTACGGCATTAATTAGAACAGCTAGTGAAGCACATGTAACTCATTATGTTATAATGTTCACTGGTTTCATAATATCTAACATATTTTACTGGACTTTGGGGGGCGGGGAGAAATGAACTAATTAACTTTTATATAGTATAACAAAGGACTACGATAGTATATTCTATACTTTTTAACAAAAGCATACAAATCTACTATTGGTGAAAAAAACAGACATTAAATATACAATCTGAACATAATGTTTTTTTTGTGTGTGTAAAAGCGGCTTTGATGTTTCTCTGTTTGGGTAGTAACATTAAATGCTCATTTTGGTGGCATTATCAGCTCATGACCTTTCAACAAATAGTGCTATTATATGGGTAATCACAATGTGTCATAAAAATTTATTTTTTTAGTAAAAACAGTACTGTTGTGACTTTTTTACCTTAAAGAGTCGTGATCGCACACTTTTCATTTTTTTGAATTGTCATTTTACTCAATAATCCACCATCCCAACAAAAATGGTAGTTATTTATTAGGATTCAGGATAAAAGTATTGGTCAAGTATGATTCCGTTGGCGATTTTGCATTTAAATGTTAACTCAATATATTTTCCCATACATCTTGCAGTATTTTTGAGCATGACTGTAACCACTTTGCACCAGTTGACCCTTTGTTCTTTATACTTTCTGATGTCTGAACTCTATAAGAACTGTATGTGTTGTAATTAGTTTAATTATCCATAACTCACAAACAGGCTTTTTTACGGGATGACAGATGATACTGTCATGTAGCCAAATGAATGGTCTGATTGCTGGCAGTGGGTGAGGGTACATCTGCTGGCTGATGGCCTGCACAATGTAACTGAGCTGAGATGAGTTATCTGTTCTTTCCCGAGGGAAGAAGAATGGTTGGTCAACTGAGAGGGGAAACAAAGAAGAAACATGGAAATTATTAGGGGAGAGAGCAAGGACAAACTGATTACAATGCACTTTTGAGCTATCCCAGTTTATCTTTTCATGATATGTTCCATCAAATAGAATCATCAGGATTTCCTCAAAGTAAAGAAAGCAGATGTCAGTGTGTGCTGTGGATGCATGATGCAGCAGACACAGGGAGCTCAGGGAGCCTCATGGAGGCTTTGTGTTGAAGTACATTAGCTTACATTTTAGACCCTCAGTCTCTTCCATCAGCACTTGAATGAAGAGCATTGCTCATTTCCCAAATACTGCAGTGATTCATCTTTGCCATGAGCCAGAGTGGGCTTAGTCTCAGTAATTAATTTAGCTCCCGGGACAGTAGTTGGAATGAGTCGTGTCTTCAAGGCCTAATCAAAATAAGATTGTCAAACATATTCTAGGTCACACAGCTCAGACTCTCAAGCAAGTTGCAAGTTAGACACTGCCACTATGTCCTTGGTGGACTAATATACGGTATGATTGAGTAGGAGGTAGGAAGGACAACGGACTGAAAAACAAATTATTTTATTTGTACGGTCTATTTCTTCAGGCAACACTTAAAAATTGAAACACTACATGTTTTGTTTATTACTTGGTTCTTGAGTCAATATCTCAATTTACTCGTGGGGTTGTGCCCTGTATTTGAGGTTGGTTTTCTGAAATAGCTGAGCCATTGGAGGATTGTTTTTGTGAAAAAATATTCACAGTTATGGTCCCATCCTTCTCTGAATAAAAATCTATGTGAATATTATGTGGTTCTGTCACTTTCTCTATAGTAGCAATCAAACTGTGACTTGAAACCCTTATATCAGCACAATATTCATTTTTAGAGTTGTTCTATGCTATTGAAGCTGCCAGACTGACAGGCAGGATCTTATCTTTTCTCATAATGAGAATCATTGACTTTGGTTGTAGGCTCACATTAGCTGTGAAAGTACACACACAAACACATGCACATGCGCACGGAGGTTCTAAACAATTAAGCGCGAGCTGTCGGGCTTAGTGCCTGGGTCCATTGTAAGCTCTCTAAACCTGTTAGACTGTGACAGACCATTAAAAGGCTGCCAAGGCTTCCTTAATTTGCTTCAACAGTGCATACAGAGGCGAAGTGACTCAAGTGCTGTGTGTTTGTCTGAATGTGCATTCCTTTGACGTTCCTTCACTCAGCCCCTCACAGAAACAACTACACCTACAGTATGAACACTATAAAGTCCTAATCTGTGCATTGTAGTAACCACATAAAAGCCCTTTGCTGCTTATTTAGACAAATGTATCTAAAGATTAAAATAGCTGCCAACACTAATGTATTCATAGGCTGGAAATTGTCATAAGCACAATGGAAACATTAATTATATTTTTCGCTAGAGCTAACTATAATCCCCGTGAGATTATTTATTATTATATCTTGGCTATACCTGCTGTACGTATATCTGCGTCATTTTCAGTGATGCTCTTTCATGATATTATTTTTGCCACACAATTAACTGTCAAAAAATTAAATTAAACTGTCAGTGATTTAGAAATTAAAGACCAGCAACTTTCAGGAATCAAAAGCAGCCCTCTTGATAAAATTCACAATTCTATACAGGAATAAGCAATTGCGAGCCTTTTTTAAAATGATTCAAATTTACATCCGACGTTGTCGGTGCCCCTTTAGGAAACATGCCATATTCATAATTTTTGTGTGTTTTAAAGTTTATCTTATCTCCGCCAAAAAAAAACGACTTCCAAAACCCAATGCCACAAGTGACATAACATAAGGATCAGAGTTCTTTTGATTTTGTCTGTCATCAGCCATGTCATACTTAAGCTGGTTGGATATGTGTTCCAGGACAATTTTACTCTATAACGGGGGGTACATGAAGATGGTATCCTAATTGTTTGGTTGAATTTATTACAGTGTTACATCTGGCTTCAAAGCAGACATGGTGATGTCAATAAAAAAAGAAAAAAAACAATTGTATGAACTTTAACCTTTAGGAATCGTTATCATGCTAAATGTGAATATATGCTTCTTCTGTGGACTACTTGGAAGGGAGTTACATTGCCAAACTAGCAGGTAAAGCAGGCCCAAGTAGGCACACAGTGAATTCTTGAAAAGTAACCACATGCCCTACATAAGGTCTGGTCAGGAATGAAGTACAGGAGCACCACCCTCCGTGGTAGAGAGGCACGGGAGGAGACAGAGATTTTGTCAAAGGGAACTTTAGTAAACAAGACGTATCAACAAGTCTTACATAAAAATCAAACAAGGCTAATGTTTTCTAAAGCCTGTCTGATAAAAGACTGTTCAGCCCAACAGAAAGGTCTTTTTGCGCAGTAATAAGGCTGGTACCAAAGAAATAGAGCACTTCTGATCCTAATGGTTTTAGGCCAAAAAGCATGGAACGGGTTCTTGTCTAGCATATGTTCAACTCTGTGGCCACTGCTTTAGACTTGTCCTAATTTGCATTAAGAATCCACAGAGGCATTGGTGATGCTGTGTTTACTCTGACAAAACACTGATTAACCACAAATGTTTTTTAAGAGTTAGTTAATAATTTGTTTATTTATATTCTTTTAAGCAGCCCATTGAACTTAATGTCAACTTAGACCTGAATCTCTAGATCTTGGATTTCTTGTCTTGTCATCCATAGAGGGTTTGTGATGGGAGCACTCATTTATGATGTGCCCAGAGTTGGAACAAGGTGTCCCCAAGGCTGTTCTCTCTCGTTTTGTTTTCCTTTTTTTCATATTAATTCATAATTATTGACCAGAGTTGTATTTTAATCAAATATGTTGATGACATGGCTCTTGCTAGAGATGAAACCATATATGATCTATGTGGCATAGCTGCTTATTTATCTCATATAAAGGCCTTGGAGATATGGTGCTGTCATTATAAGATATAATTTAATGTACCCAAGACAGAATAATGGCCTCAAACAAGACCTAAAAATGAAGCCATCTTCACTTGATGGCCTACTTGTTGTAATTGTGGAAAATGTAAAATACTTAATTTCTGGACAGCCAAGTAACCTTATCTGAAAACAGACTATAGTTTAAAGTCATTAAAAAACCTTCTTATTCCTTGTACAAACTGTTGATATTGTGATTGCCTGAATGTATTCCTATTTCATGGCTAGAGAACAGCTGACATTTTCCTTTACATACAGCAACCTGCATTTTATCCATCATCACTTTTTTATTCTTAGGTCTGTGTTTTTTTTTTACTACCACCTGTTATTATCATGGTAAAACTACATTGTATTCTAACAACTGAATAGAGGAATGATTAGGAACCAAGATAGGCAATGTTCAAAAAGTTAGTCCCTAGTTCCTAGCTCTGGACATTCTAAGACATCCTGCTTATTTTGGTCTACTTTTGACACAATGGGAGTTTGATATTGCGGCTGTGGTTTTACAGGTTCGGTCTTGCACCCATTCTGCATTTGTTCTCCCTGTGACAGTCACTACCACATTTAAAGTGATGGTTATAGACTTTTCTCCACTATTTGTTCACTTTGGCTTGCCCGTTGCCTTCTTCTTTTACATGTTGCTGAACAGTTTGTGCAAGTGAATGTACCTGACCTGTCAGTTCTCTGATGGTCATATTACTTCTTTCTTTTTTGGAAGTAGTAAGGTTTCTTGAACTGGTTTGGCTAGCTTTGCTACAGGCTGACTTGTGCAGGATTTATTCAGTGAGTTGTTTGGCCTTACCTTTGTACTTGTCTCATGCTGATTAAGGTAAGATATGCTTTTTCTTTCAAATAGTTGCTCAACTTCAATCCATTCCTTATGGCACATACTACCAGTTCCACTATTTTAGCCACAGAATAGCCCTTTCTTAAGCAAATTCTAGTCCGATGCTCCAAACTAAAGTTCAAGGTGACCTTAGACAGTTTTGACTCAGTACCATAACCATTTATTCAAAATATTTCCTAAATCCACCTGGAGAAGCACACCAGCAGTTGCTACATGTTGTTTATCTCCCTCTGCACTAAGTTCCACTATCCTGCAATGGCCTTCAAACCTTCGGCCACTCAAGCACTGTGTCCAATACCACCTGACATGCTGTCATTGTGTCCGCTTCACTCATTTGGCTCCTGATGTGCGTAATCTACATACTCACAGCTTCTGCACCAGAGGAGGTAGCCCAGTTTGGGTTTAAGTATGAGTTACAATTTATCTTGTTCACAAAACCAAATGGTTAGCTGAACAAGAGCTTTGCATGTTTTGCTCTTAATACCTAGCTTGTCCTTTTCTCTGAGATCACACAGCTCACATACTTCATTCATGTATTTCACAAAAAGTCTGCATAACTTACATTTTAACTTTGACAAAAAAACTTTAAGTCTTCCTATATATTTGAAAGCTTGCCTTTTCTGGATTTGGTTAAAAACAAAACGTTGTGTCATGCTAGCTAGACTCAAGCTGTATTTTAGAGTTAACCTCTAACTTTGGTACACTTCTTTACAGTTTTTATGTTTGGTTTCTCATCATGAGGTAATTCAAAATAAATGGTTGCGGTGGAACCTGTAAATAGTTGCACAACTTTAGGACAACATGAAGTAGGAAAAAACTGTTTGGTAAATGGCAAATGCTCCGTACTTGTCTAGTGCTTTATCAAGCAGAGGACCCCACAGCTCTTCACATTACATTCATTCATTCCCTCATTCATGCACACATTGACACAGTAGTTATGGTGAGCTGCTGCACTGTTTATATATTTACCTCAGGAAAAAGTATCTTTCCAGCAGTTTTACAGTTTACGTAAAACAATATGCATTTCACTCTGTATGCTTCCACACTTTCCATTGTCCCCTCATGTTTTGTACAGTAGTTGCAAAAAAATAAATAAATAAAAAACATGGCAATGTGCCAAATTTAAATAGGCAGTTCAGACTTTTAACACAAGTCGAAATCGGTGTCAGCCAGGCATTTCCTAGTCATCAGAGTATAACTCAGGCACAGACACATAAGAGGGAACCTCATGAAAAATAAATTTAACTTTTTTAGAATCCACATAAGAACATGTCAAAACTTATTCATCTCTCATTGTGTTTTTGTTCAGTAGGCTGTATTTTGTAAAATTCTACATGTACAGTAGTCTTTATCAAATAGGTGTATTATTGTCAGTGTACATTGGTTGGTAAAAAATGCACCTCAAGGTATTAAAGTTAACACAAATCCCTTTGTCTAAATTACCATCACATGAACATGGTCATCATTAGAAAGAACATTATTTTCTAATTTGCCCCTCTGCTTCATAGTGAACCCTTGTGTATTTTAAAGTTCTACAACAAATGTTTTTTGGGTGGATATTTCACCTAGAAGGTATTTCCTGTCGTGACCAGAGCTTGGCTTTCTCCATCATTACGAATTAGAATTCTGACCACAAGAATATACAGAATTTAACTGTACTTAAAAGCCTCAGTCCATTTTATTTCCTATTTCGCAACAGTATGCGGTACATGCAAATTCCTTGTTCTGGTTTACCACCAGACTTCATTTAGCTTTGCTCTGTGTTTGATATTGGATGTTGAACACAATGGGACATGTTAAAGGGCAGATAAGGGAGGGTGTTGGCAGATTTTAAAGGGATTTAAATTAGTGTCTTCTCTTGTATGGATCATGCGGTCTGTCATATTTATATGTCATTGCTGGCTTAGGGCTATTCCTTGCTGGTGCTGAATGGTAAATTTACAGCATCTCATCTGTGAAATCACTCTTCAGCAAATCAGTTTGCACCTGCTACTCTATTTTGAGGTGATTAGTCAATGACAGGGCAGAGCAATGGAACATAAATCACACGTCGTGCTGAGCTGTAGATGTGACCTTAATTTAAAATGTTTCCCTCCAATCATAAATGGGTTTTAGCTACACATACAGACATGTTCACACTTGCATGCATTGATATCCATGCACAGATGGGTTTTTTATACAGGGCCGCCTGGGGCTGTATGTAGTGTTTGCTTTAAGAAACCCATAACATCTGTAAAGCATTACAGTTGATTATGCTGGTCCTTCAATGCAATCATGCAATATGGGCCAGAGCGATGGCTGAACACGGACCGTATAGGGGAAAAAAAACAAGACGATGAGGCCTCCCAGATTCTAATGAAACTCTGAGGCCCTCGGCTATCAAATTCCCAATAACACACAACACATTTGTGGGGAAGACTTTCTTATATACTTTCAAGGAACTTCCAGTACATGTGTTTAAGTGCCTGTTTCCTCTTAAATAACAACACAGTGTAACCTGAATAAGGGTATAAAGTGCAGCCATCCAACAGTTGTAGCTCAACAAGATCAACAACAGAACATATTTTATTTTGGTTTAAGTGTGAGCACACAATTTAGAATTACTACAAAGATTGTTTTATTTCCTTAGCTTTAACAACTGCAACATACTTTGTGCTTCCATTCACCCATTTGTTAAACAATAAATTAAAATCTACTCTAAGATCCTGTCAAAGAAACCCTGAAACCAGAATTTGCTCACAGAAAAACTATGAAATATATTTTCACTTTCAAAAAGAGTTCAAGTAAATAAATAAGTTTAAAAAAATAATTATTTTACCTAAATACAGCTAAATGTGCTCAGTTTTGTATCAACACCCTTAGTTTACCTTTGGTGGACTGCTGGCCAGACGGTGTGCTAAAGTCAAATGTAAACTTGACTTGTTTTCATTCAGACTACAGACCAAACTTTCAGAAAAAAAGTCTGCTCAGTAACAGACATAAACAAACTTTCTTACTTCCATACTTCACAGTTTGGATGGTGTTTTCTGGCTTGCAAAGTTCATTATACTCCAGGAAATGTCTCTAAAAAAATAAGATATTTGATATTTACCAGAGTTTTCTCTAATATTAAATCTTAGTTTTGGAGTAATGTCACACAACTAGCTGCTTTAGCCAGTACTATTGTGTGCTCTTTTGGCTTTGTTTTGGGATTCTTACCCTTCTTACTTTGCAAATCAAAATAAACTTTTGGACAAAAAAATGCTTCCATTATGTGTATACTCGCATATACACTACTCACAAAAAGTTAGAGGTATTTGGCTTTTAAGTGAAATGTGTGATAAATGTAAAAAGTTCCCGCTACAGTGATATCATATCACGAAAGTAGGACATTTAAGTAGAAGGATGCACTGATGATTTCCTCATCTCAAGCGATTTCTTGAAACAAAAGTTAACAACAATGGTGTGTACACCACAACAAAAAATGTCAACGTCTCAATAACTCGTCATGTGCCCTTGAGCATCAATTACAGCTTGACAACGACGTCTCATGCTGTTCACAAGTCGACTTATTGTCTGCTGAGGCAGGGCATCCCACTCTTTTTGAAGGCAGCCCTCAGGTCATTGAGGTTTTGGGTTGCAGAGTTTCAAGCCTCTACACGGCGACACTCTTGATCCCACAGGTTTTCAATGGGATTCGGGTCTGGAGGAAGTGCAGGCCACTCCATTTTAGGAACACCAGTCTCCAACAGCCATTCCCTGATCATGCGACCCCGATGAGCTGGAGCATTGTCGTCCATGAAGATGAAATTAGGCCTGTGTTGTTCATCTAGGGGCACAATCACTGGATTAAGGATGTTATTCAGATAGTATGGGCTTGCCACTGTACCATTCACAAAGTGTAGGGCAGTTCCATACAGACTGGACACACCTGCCCACACTGTGAAACCGCCACCACCAAAAGCTCGTCTGGTGACAACAGTGGCTGATGCATAGCGCTCTCCTTGATGTCTCCAACATCGTTGGTGGCCATCATTTCTGCTCAGTGTGAATCTTCTTTCATCAGAGAACAGCACTGAGGCCCACTGGTCCATTCGGATTCGAATGGTCTGACATGACACTTGGGTGCCTCTCACCTCCCTTAAACGTGCTTGGGGTTGAGTGGCATTCATCATCCGGTTTTTCAGGGCATTGTTCACAATGTAGCGGTCATCAGCATGGGATGTGGCCAAAGGACGTCCACTTCTACGCCTTTCTGTAACTCTTCGAGTCTCTCGGTATCTCTGTTGCAACCTGCTTATGACACTCTGTGACACTCTGAGCTCAGTGGCCACGTCCATCTGAGAATGTCCTGTTTGAAGCATTGCAATGGCCAGGTACTGTTGATCCATTGTTAGGTGTCGTCTTGGTCTCATGATGTCACAATGTGAACATCCTGATGAGGATGACTGTTTAAACACAAGCTTTAATATAACCAGGAAATTTATTGGTCGATTCGAGGATCAAACACCTGTTGTGACTTCTCATTAGAGAACAGCAACGTCCAAAAACTACTGAAACATTTAACAGTTGGACAGGTGCATTCAAAAGCTTAGATAAGGTCACATTAACTTCACCTGTGAAGGTTTGAATGCATTTTGGGCTCATCCTGAAATTTGACCTGACAGCCAAATATCCCTAACTCTTTGTGAGTAGGGTATTTGTTTAGATTGTAGTTTTGGGTTGAAATGAGTTTCAAGCAAATTTGTATCCAAACTGGGTTTTAAGTGAGAAAACTAAGACCAAAAATGTAGATTTTTTAAAGCTGTGTTTTTGGCTTTTTAGTTTGCTCTTGATGTCTGGGGATTAGTGGAAACAATTAACGCTTGGAATGTATAAAGTTTTCTGCATGTTTACGCAAACACTCCTTTGTAGTGTCTTACAATTCTATCAATGTTGCTGGTAAAAATTATCTTTACACATAAACAAGTTGTTCAGGCATTTGAATTGCTGTTTTTAAGTGCTTTTTTAGAAATTTTTTGCACTTGACAACTATACATTTCTGTAGCCACACAATGATTAAAAAACAGTTAGTGCAGTGCTTAGAAGAGCTAACCAGTAAAAGAAAAAAAATATAAGATAGAGAACTTTCAAAATCCTGGCTTATTCACTGTTTACAGCTTTGAAATGTTTTGAATGTTTTACATTTAAAATTTCAGTGTTATTTAAAACTCCCTTGGCAACAAAATTGCACCGCTTTAAGGAGACTTTTGGTAATAAAAAAAAAAACCCAAAAAATGTCATGGTGTACTTCTTTGCTGGCTTTTTGAAACCCCATATAGATATGCACACCAACAGCTATACCAATATAAAATATTAGTTTCACTGTTTATTTTCCATTTCAAACACATAGACAAACAGAAAGGAACACAAATCATTCCCCAATAGATATGCAAATAAAATAATACAAAGCAATATGAAACAAAAAAGAAACAAATATATTTAAAATTGTGAAAGTTGAGCAGACTCACTATTAATTTGCTACTTTGAATTTTACAGTAATAATTTCAGTGAGACCTAATCAATGATTAATTATTATTTCCCTACTTTGTCAATAACAAAAAATAAAACTTAGACATTTTCCACCATTATATCTACCCACAACACCTTTTGACACACTATATAAACAAATGTATATACAATTGTTTGTGTACATAAATATATGCACACATACTCACATGTACAGACTCATATAACACAGAGTTATACCTTGAAAGTAAAGAAAGTACAAACAATTGGGTACATTTTAATTTATTTATAGCTGTCTCTAAAGCTTCTTTCACATTTACGTCAAGAAAATTGTGTGAATTATTGTGTGACACCATATCTCTGTTTATTCTCTTTTAATAGTCTGGGTTGTCTAAAAGGTGAAAGGTGGAGCTGCTATGCTCCATTTAGTTGGTGCATTTTGATGACTTTAGTACTAGTGGTAATTATAGAGGCGCCACAAAGGAAGTAATCTTGAAAGTCCATCACCTTAAAGTCTCAGACTCTCAGATATCTAAATGTTACCGAGTGGAAATGCACCACAAAGTGAATGTTTTTAATCATCTGCAGTATGCTTTTTAGTACTCCATTTCATTCTGGCAATATCACAGAATACATATCAAACAACGACATTCAAAACAACGCACTTTTCACCTACAATGTGATTCCTATTGTAAATGAAGCTTGTCAAAAATGTTACAAGGGAAAACAAAAATTACTGTAAACCTGCACATTCAGACCAAAAATATCCTACTTGGTCGCATATCAATAGTAGTTGTTTTTCTCCTATATGTGTAAACATAACCTAAATGAACTTAATTAAAATTACATTACTTAGACATTCAAGCAATGTAAAAAATAAATTCACACTAAAAAACAATAATATGTGAAAATAAATAAGTACAGAATATAACATAAACTTAGTTATAAATATGGAGTGCTAGTTTTGTACAATTGACAGAAGGCGCTATACTTATTATTCTGTTAAACATGGCTTGTTGGCCAAAAGATTTGTTCTTGATAGTAATCTTAGGCATTTTAGAGTAAACCTTTCCTGATACTGATTACCAGTCTGATACCAAATTTATTCAGCGAAGATCTCATGCTTCAAAACATGTTACTTTTAATTAATATGGTAACTGTATCTTACCTAAATCTGTCATGAAACCCTGTGTTGATATGGACCCAGATGCAGAAGATGGAGATGGCATAGAATGAGATGAGGATTTTATTGCAGGTTTTGGATGATGAATACAGGAACCCAGAACAGCTACAGAACACAGAGATCGGATGCTGGCGTGGCTTGAGATGAGGAGCAGAACAGAGAACGGCAGACTGGAGACAACGAGGAACTCAGAAGGAACACTGGAGCTAACGAGGACGACAACAACAAGGATATAGAGCGGGGAAAATCCTAACGTTGATGATCGAGCGGTGAGTGGAGAGAAAACACGTTCTTAAATGCTAGGAGGGTGAAATCTGGAACCAGAGACTAATTAGATAATAGAGTGAAAACAGGTGTGAAAGGTTAAAGGGGGGAAATAACCTGAGGAGTAGAGAGAGCAGGGGAATACACGAAAGGAAGATTAACCATAAAACGTGCAAGTAGACTCACCAGAAAAGGTAATAACTTAAGGAAAACAATAACTTCATAACCAAGTAAACCACACAACTAAAGCACACAACTACGGCTTAGAATCCTCTGTGGAGATTGCTGATGGCGTAGAATCCTCGGCGGAGATCGCTGACGGCGTGGAGTCCTCGGTGGAGGCCTCTGACGGCGTGGAGTCCTCGGTGGAGGTCTTTGATGGCGTGGAATCCTCGGTGGAGGTTGCTGACAGCGTAGAGTCCTCGACGGAGGTTGCTGAAAGCGGAGAGTCCTCGGCGGAACCCACGAAGATCGTAACCGCGACGACTTGGTTGTCGTTCGACAGGACGATGACAGGAACCACGAAGACTTGGAGGTTGTCCGACAGGATGACGACAGGAACCACGCAGACTTGGAGGTCGTCGACAAGACAATGATAGGAACCACGAAGACTTGGAGGTCTTCCGAAAGGACGATGACAGGAACCACGAAGACTTGGAGGTGGTGCGACAGGACGGCGCCAAAGCGTAGTCCCAACAGTGGACGGTCGTCTGCACCGGACCATAGTCCTTGTGGCTGGTGAAGGCAGGAGACAGGAGAAATTCTCAGGAGACCGCTGACGGTGCACAATCCTCGGCAGAGATCGCTGACAGTGTAGAGTCCTCGACGGCGGAGAGTCCTCGACGGAGGTCGCTGACGGCGGAGAGTCCTCGACGGAGGTCGCTGACGGCGGAGAGTCCTCAGCTGAGGTCGCTGACGGTGGCTTGTCGTTTTGTTGTCCAGAAATATAAAAATTTGACTGCCGATAGTTTTATCACAAGTTCTTTCTGTGGAGAAATTTAGTTTAGGATGTGAAGAGGGAATGTAAAATTTATATTTTGAAGTTGTATGAAAATGCATTGAAGAATTATTGTGTTTAAAATTTATGTTGGTATGGTTTGGGGATGAAATTGTCTTGCAATTGGCAAGAATGCCATACCCTAAAAAGGTTTTCTATGTACCTATTTTAAGCTGGGATATGGTAAAAAGTATGGTAACCAATGTGGAATTACAAATAAATAAATGCATATTAAAGGACGCAATTGCTGACTGAATTGGAAGATTTATTAGTCCTTCAAAAGAAACCACCAAGAACCAATTGCATAATGAAAGTAATAAATTTTTGATTGCTTTTTTTCAACAAACATGATCAACCAGTCGATAGGTGACAGTCTAAAGCTCATGATAAAGACAACGATGAGCTGAAGGCAAAGCAAGTCACACTAGATAATCAGTGTGACTTGTGCCTAATCAGAGTATTAGGTGGGAGTTTTGCTGAAGCAAATGTCAAAAGGTTTTCCATTTTGTTTGAGAGGGGGACTTTCAGATAATTTTTCTTTTTCATTTTTAAAGGTTAAGTCCACACTTCAGACTAAAATTGCAGATGCCGCTTAAAGTATATGTTATGCTCATGTTACTCTTCTCGCACATTGAGCCAGCAGTTGTTTTTGAATAGAATGTTTTTATTGTACACACAAACAACACACATATTTGTGCCAGATTATGTGAGGTGCCTTAACTGTATTGTTTGCAGTAATGCCCAAAGGTGACTGGCCAGTACAAAACTAGGAACCAGGTTTTATTTATAATGTTCAAATTGATGTTTACCCATTTTTTCCCTACTCATGTTCCCTTGCTATGCCATTCTCACAATGGACCTCATTCTGTCCACCTGCACTCTGTTTGATTTTTTTTACTGATTCATTCTCTTCTCTTATCTGTAGTGCCTTTATCTTACTGCCTCTTGGACACCACCCCCCCAATGTATTCTCAACTTTTCAGATTTTCCCTCTGATACAGATAACTGTACATCGACCCACGGCTAGATTATGGACTACAGACTACTACTGACTACAGACTGCAGTCCATTCCCTTGGTTAAATAATAAAAGTCCCCAACTTCTGTTAGTTTTCTCTTTGCTGCCATTGACTGACTAAAACCGTAACCCGTACTTGTACTTTTCATTCCATAAAAAAATCTTATGATTTTAAATTCATATTTGTAGGGAGAGGGAATGCTATTACCAAGTTGGAGACTAATATGCAGGAAATCAGAGCAAACTACTGACAGGCCCACAGAGTTATATTTGCTCAAAAAGTTCCCATTTATTAGATGCTTCTGATTTTATCTACTCAGGAGAGTGAGACCAAGAGTTAATAGGGGTCAAAATTGTACTTGAGAAGCAGAAGGCATTGACTGGAAGAACCTAAAGAATCCTTTTCGGTTCAGAGGGACCACAAAAATCTACAGTACCTCAAGTCGGCCAAAAGACTTTATCCTAGGCAGGTCAGGTGGAATCTTTACCTCTCTCATTTTGCTTTCACCCTGTCCTATAGATGAGGATCCATTAAAATTAAAACTGGATGCTCTTTCAAGACTTAATGAGATGACAGATACTAATCTGATTTCTGAAGAGTACAAAATCTTACCCAGGACTGTCTTCTTGGCGATAACTCGTCTACAATTGGAGGGCCAGATAATAGAGGCCAACTGACTCTACCGTAGGTCCCACTTAACAGCCCTTAGGATTTACTTTACACTCTGATCACCTTTCATTAGAGGTACTTAAACTGTGCTTTTTTCTTCAAATTGTTTTGTTATCCAGGGGTGTTCCAAAATGTGTTGGTAATTTTTTGTTGTTTCTGGTGTTCAACCATGTAGAAGGATATTGGGTAATATGTTTATGCCGGCCAAAGCTGTTGTTAGGCTATATCCTTTCTGTTACTGGATGTCTGAGGCCTCCTTTCCTTTCTCGATAGCCTTGGTCCCATATACCTTTTTATCACTCGTCTCTCTACTGCCAATGACTTCTGTGTTTTTCACTAAAGTAGATGGCTATTACATGTCTTTATGTTGCATGATTTTCCAACCGACATTGTCTGTACTGAACTTTTTCAGGAGTCCCAAGTTTGAACAGCTTAGCATCTGGGTAAGTGTATCATCTGGATTTCACCTACGGTTGGATAGTCAGACTGAGCACATCAAGCATCTTAATTTTTCCTCTTATATCACCAAAGGAAAGTCTCTGTTAAATATGGGTAATTGGTTCCAACCTCCATTGGTCACTCACCAATAACATTCTGCCATGGTAGCCTCAGGGGTGCTATGGGCTTAAAAGATTGAAAACGGGCAAGCATGGATTTTCTAAAAAAATAATAATAATAAAATCACCTGCTATATATTTCAGGTCAGGCTATAAACAAAGAATCTCAGCACCCACCTACAATGTTTAAACAAGGATCTAGCTATCCACCAGGGATCTTCCCATTCGAGTAGAAAATATGAACATTGGCTCCTCTCTTCACTGGGCAGTTTCCCATCTCCAAGATTATTAGCTCTGTAATATGGCTCTTGACACTATGTCCTAGGACACCTACAGTACATCCTTTCACATCATGTTTGATGCCATACACTAGTCTCATTCAATTCTGGCAACCCAGTCTAAACAGTTAGATGTCTTCTTTGTTCCAGTAGGTGGACTTTGGGGCTATCTTTTTTGATTGACAAAGAAGGTTATGGTCGAGTGGAATGCTCTTGGGTCACTTGGTCCCTAGGATAACTATCTCACTCTTTGCCTAATTGTTACCAACCTGTGCATGTTTAAGGATCTTGTGTTCTTGATTTTCCACTGGAAGGGTTGTTTGTGTCTACTCAGATTGAATAGACCCACCTGCCCCATCTCAAGTTTTGTGGGAAAATGAAACTCACCAACCTGTTTTGTTTTTTTGCAGTGCTGTAATTACCTGACTAACTAGATACCCTGCTTCACTTTTCATTCTGTAAAAAAACTTTATTCTTATATTAAACTCTTGCATTGTGGTTGAATTTCTGGGTACATTTGGTGAGTCATTACATCCTGGGGGCACTTAACTTTTTTTTTTTTTTTGTCTAAAGATGTTTATTCTAGGATTTTAAATTATCTCAAACACATAGAAATAAAAAAAGAAGATGTGGCTAGATCAGCAAGCTGGGGGATTCAGACATGTCAAATGCTCAAATCGCATCTAATGCTCAACAAGCACTGCTGTTGACGCGCCGTGAGACTGTTTGACGCTCCTAGAAGTGCGTATACATAGACTTTGCATGTTAACTAGGCTAAAAGGAGCATTACAGGATAATCATTTATTTTATTTTTATCTGGAAAGCTATTGATTTAATTGTAATCTGAATGGATAAATAAATATGTTCAGAATTGACAAACAATCTGCTGCCAGTCTGAGATTTGATTCCCATGATCCAGCAGACACTGGCTATGGAGAATTACAGAATTCCCAGCCGTAAGTATGTTACGGGAATTCCAGAAGAGTATAACAGTTGAGTGCATACATCTGCCATGTTATAGAAACCCATTTCAGTGGATTTAACTAAAGTTGTTGTCATAGACCAAAGAAGAGGTGTATTGGCATGATTAGCACCCATATTTAAACCCTCTGATCCTAATGCCCTATAAAAAACATCCATTGCAGCCAATGGGCGTAATAAATCCATCTGTTATGTCAATACATCTGAGGTTTGTCAGAAAACTTGGGTCCACAAACAGCGTCATGAAGACCAATAATGTGTTTTGATATGCTGAGATTATAAAACAATATTAATAGTGTTGAACATGTTACAAAGCCAACTGAAAAAATACTAAAATAACATGGCAGTCCACCTGTGATGATTGGCTGGGCAAGAAAAACAGTAAAACTGCCTTAATTACTGCATTGATTACTGCAACTTTAACAATAAAAAACTGTCTTAGCTACATGTAAAATAACTGAATGTTATTCACAGTTATTTTATTATTTTTCTTTAATGCCCTGTTTTATCTGTCTCATGGGGTTCATGCTTTGCATGCACAAGCTGAGAGACTGAGTGAGGTTAAGAGAAGAGCTGGAATAGAGTTCTGCTCCATTTACCTCCCTGAAATATTCCTCTTAGACTGATGCACTCTGTTTTCTCTCGCTTGGTTTTTACTCTTTCTGCTTTTTCTTACTCTGCCATTCCCTTCCCTCTCACTTCTCATTTATGTGACATATGGTCATTTCACTTCATTCCAGAATGGCTTAACGGTGCTTTAACAATTTGCTGCTGTCCTCCCATCTCTTTCTGCTCTGTTTCGGGAAGCATTGAGCTTCATAGGCCTACACAGATGAGTTCCTGATGGATAACTTTTTATCTTATCTTTAGGTTCTTTCTGCTGTGGGAAGAGCTGTTGTCTAAGATATTGCTTTACAATTTCACTTCTCTCTCTGGTGCCTTAATTCACATAAACATTTACTGTGTCTCACATAAGAGTCAAGAATGCTATCACCTTTTCCCATTTTTACTTTATATACTCAAACTGCAATACATTTTTTTGGGGATTAGTGTGATTGCAAAAAACAAAGTATTTCAGTACTTTAAATAGATTTTTTTTTTTCAAATACCTTAAATACCTTTACAAATAAAATCTACTAAATAGGGGTATTTATTTTTTCCAGTCTAGCTCAGCAGGTCCATGTTAAAGAAAACATCTAAAACATAATGCTGCCACCACATTCGTCTTGGAGTTAATGTATTTACGGTGATGTGTAGACTTATTTTGTTTTGGTCCTTCCACCAAAGGTAATGTAAGTACACACTATACAGTTTTCTTGTCAACCCTTTCTCAAAAATGCTGTATGTGGCTTGCACAATTTTTATGTATTTTTATTAGAAAAGCATGTGTATATTTATATGTCCTAGATAGTTTTGGTCAGAGACATGAACTGCCAATCAAATTTATCAGAATTTGTTGTTGGTGAAAACACCCCCCCCCCCCCCCCCCCCCCCCCCCCCCCCCACCCCACCCGTCAAGCTACTAATAAATAAATAAATAAATTACAAGTATGCCCTCGCACATTTCAAGATGTGAAAACTTATTTTAAAAAAGCACAAAGCTGCCATTGAAGTATTTTTAGAGCCTTAATGTAGGGAATAAAATGAAATACAGTGCAGCCTGAGTGCTGTGATGCAATTTTGATAACCTTCTTTCTTATATTGTACAGTAAGAGAATTTTGTTATATTTAAATTTTAACAAAGGTAAAATTGTCTTATTAACTTTTTGTTAACAATTTGTGAAACACTGCTTCTAAAATTTTTTTTGTTTAAACCAGTTCAATCATGGTTTAAAAATAAAGCCAAAATCACTCTGTAGAGATTATATGGACATGGTATACTCTATTATTCACAATTCTGGCTTTGCTCCAACTCTGAATGCAGAACTGTAGATGGTTATCAACACATGTCTACGTTTCATTCGCATTTTATGTGTTGTATAGGGGTCAAAGAAGTTTGATTCTGAACTCCACCCAAACATTTTAACCTTCGCCTTCAGCACAGTTACTTCTGTGATACATTGACTTGCATTGTGTCATATTTACTCAGACATAGATATGTGCAGCCACACTGGCTGTGGGCCTCATTCCCTGTATAAGGCCATTTGTAACAGCTTTGATCTTTTCCCAGAATCATGTTAACCAGGAAAACAGCCGCTTGGCATTGCCTGCATATGCATTTCAGATTTGTAATTGAGATCCAGTGAGTGGATGCAATGAACTGTTTCGGGTCTATTGCCTGTCCCTTACTAGCTGTACTATGCGTCATTTTTACTCATGCACGTCTGGTTTCATATTTCCTACCCATTAGGCATTCGTTGCTCTCCTTTGTGTTGTGATAGAAGCTAATGACTCACTGGAAATCTTCCTGGTGTTTATCAAATGTCTCTTTACAGGAATGGTGGTCCAGATTCAGTCTGCCTCTTTTTTAGAATGTTAGATAAGCAGCCAACACCATGCAATGGAACCATCCTGTATAAAGATATTATATTAAAGAGAAGTATCCTGCAATGGTATCTTGACTATATCATCCAACTCTGTGCGTGGTGGTAGATTTACTCTCAAAAGGGGGAATATGCTGAATTATGTTAGGCTGTCATCTTTTAGTGCACTGATAAGCAGATAGTGTATATATTGGAGATACAGGAAACTTGTATAATGCTTACATAATACCAGAAAGAGTTTTGACCATTTTAACAGATTGTGTTGCAAATGTTTCATATGTACAGTGCATATTTATTACTGTTGAGTATATAATTTGTCATACTGACATATGCAAGTAAGTTGTTTAAAGCTAAATAATAAAAACAAAGTATAGTGGAATATGTTTACCTTAAAACCTGAGTAGTCATCAATGCTGTAGTCTATAAAACTAACTTAACCCAATTGATGTACAAAACCAAATAGGATTGCCATATTTTTCTTACAAGATTGTTTACAGTGCAGCAAAGATATTGATATAACACGGGAGTAACATTGAAGTTGACATAGATTGACATTTTTTGTATCAACTTTGACCCTTACCCTTGAATGTTTAACTTTTTTTATTTTACAAATGAATGTTTTCGAGAAACAACTGTGCCAAAAAACTCTTGACTGACCCAATTAAAAAAAGGTTCTGTGAATATGTATGTATAGTCCCACAATCAGTAGATTGGATTTGAGATGGGTGTGTCTGTAGTGATTTTAGTATAGACCACTATGTTTAGAAGTTACATTCCCTGGTTAGTCAGTATTCCTGGCACGAAGACAAAAAATGCTCCATGAAAATCAGAGAAGGGTTATTGAATGTATAAATCAGGGGACTGATATAATAAAAAATATTTCAAGGCACATAACTTCCTCTGAAATTCAGTTAAATCCATCATCAATAAATGGTAAGCACATGGCTTATGTAAATTTGCCTAGATCATCTCACCCTCACACAACAGTGCAAAGGGTAGACTACTAAAGGAATCTGAAGAAGTTAAATCCTGAACAGTTGAGATGCAATAAAATTTACCTACAACAAGTGTTGTCCATGTTCTTCACCAGCCAAACCTTTGAGGGTAAGATGCAATCAAAGGAGCAGAGTACTTTCTATAGGCACTATAATTTTTGTTGATGCTCTCAACTGATAACCAAATTGAGCTAAACAACCATAGAAAATTACAACACAAAATTAAGTTAATATAGATTTCAAGAAGTGTGACTTTCACATATTGGTTTGGATCACTACAAGAGAGGTTTATGCAATTACTGCTAACGTTTTTAAAACAGTGTGTCAAAATTCAATTAAAGATGGCGGCGCGCAGCAGTGCAGCGGTTTCTCACGCTCCTAAGGAAAAGTCTGATTTAAGTTGTTTTTACGCTCCGGACTTCAGGGAGGAAGAGCAGAGCGCTGCAGACAAAGGGCCGGCGGAGGCGATGCAAGCGGCGGCGGAAGAGGGGGAAGCGCGGCGGTGTGCTAGGCAGGCTAAAGACTAATGCTAACGACCCCCGTTTCCTGTCCAACGTCCGCTCTTTGGACAACAAGCTGAACCTGCTGCGGCTGAGGATCAGTGTTTCTGAGGAGATGAGGAACTGCACGGTGATTTGTCTCACAGAAACCTGGCTGAACGACACCATGCCGGACTCAGCCTTCCAACTCGCCGGCCGGCAAGTCTTCCAAGCGGCCCGCAACCAGCTCTCCGGGAAAGCCCGCGGGGGCGGACTATGAGTCTATATCAACAAAGGTTGGTGCACAAACTGCGTGTTGGAAAACAGCCACTGCTCTGAGGCGACAGAACATCTGACTGTGAAGTGCAGACCTTACCATCTGCCTCGGGAGTTTACGGCTGTGTTCGTTATTGGTGTTTACATAGCCCTGGATGCTAATGCTAACGCCGCGCTAAAGGAGCTACAGAACGACATAATGACATCAGCTCGCTTCAGAACAAGCACCCGAAGGCGTTCTACGTGGTAGCGGGGGACTTTAACCACGTAGAACTGACGAACAGCCTGCCGAAGTTTAAGCAGCATGTGAACATTCCAACACGTGGAAATAACACGCTGGACCGCGTTTACACCAACCTTAGAGACGCTTAGAGAGCCTTCCCCCGCCCCACCTCGGGCTCTCCGATCGCATCTCCGTCATGCTGGTCCCTGCTTACCATCCCCCGCTGTGACGCTCCAGACCCACACAGAGGACCATCAGTGTGTGGCCCAGTGACGGCGACGCTGTGCTGCAGGACTGCTTCAGCTGCATAGACTGGTAGGTCTTCAAGGAGGCTGCTGAGTACGAGGGGGAGCTGGATCTGGAGGACTACACAACTGCTGTTCTCGGCTACATCAGCAAGTGTGTGGAGGATGTCACCACCACCAAGACTGTGACATGCTACCCGAACCAGAAATCCTGGCTGAATCCAGAGGTGCGTTCTCTGCTGAAAGTCAGGGATGCTGCTTTCAGGTCTGGTGACCCAGTAGAACTAGGGAGGGCTAGAAGAGAGCTGACTGCAGGAGTCAAAAGGGCAAAATCTGCATATGCTCAGAAAATCCAGGGACACTTTTCCTCCCAGGATCCACAGAGCATGTGGAAGGGCATCAAGTGCGTCACAGACTATAAAACTAAAGGTGCACAATGCCCCAAAGCCCCTCCCTGCCTGAGGTTTTCAACCAATTCTACGCCCGCTTTGAGAACCCCGACATCCCTTCCAGCACCAGACTCACACCTTCATCAGGAGAAGAGCCCCTCAGTGTGACACCAACAGAAGTAAGTAGGACGCTGAGGAGGATCAACCCCCGGAAAGTTGCTGGCACAGACAACATCCCCGGACGGGTGCTGAGAGAGTGCGCGGACCAGCTCTCGGATGTCCAGGCAGCTGTCCCCACCTGCATGAAGACCAGCACCATCATCCGGTCCCAAAGAGCCCCACAGTGACAGGTCTGAATGACTATTGGCCAGTAGCCCTCACACCGATAGTCACAAAGTGCCTCGAGAGACTGGTTCAGACTCACATCAAAGCCACTCTCAATGTCACTATGGATCCACATCAGTATGCATACAGGAAAAATCGATCCACAGAGGACGCCATTTCCTCCGTGGTCCACACTACCCTCACCCACCTGGAGCAGAAGGACTCATATGTTCGTATGCTCTTTGTGAACTTCCCCTCTGCCTTCCACACTATGATTTCTCAGACTCTGATAAATAAACTCTACTCACTCGGACTGAGCTCTTCGCTCTGCAATTGGGTCGTTCCTCCTCATGTACCATGTGTTGAAATGACAGTAAAGTCTCCTTGAATCCTTGACAGTGGCTGAGACCTTCAAAGGATAATTTTTTTATTGTTATGTGGTATACTGTAGTCAGCTTAGTCAATTCCATCCTTTACCAATTCAGTAAGACCTTGAATTGGTCTTACTGACTTGGCAGGGCTTATCTACTCTAACAAAGAATCCTCCCAACAAAAAATGAAGCATTTAATTGGTGGAGCTGGCATACTTTGACAAACATCCTTTTTTCATAAATGAAATTATTAAATACAAACACATTAAAAGGGTTTAGGGATAACATTACCAACTTATGCTGCAGTCTTTCTTTCTGTTGTACCAGTCTACAAGAATAGCAGACATGCCATATAGAGAATAAAATAAAAATGTCCTAAATAGCTTGACATGCTTTTTCTAATTCAATTTTAGAAGTCTGGGTCTCCCTGCTTAGGCTGCTGCCCCTGCAAGGAGGACGATGGATGGATGGAATTTTAAACTGATATTAAAAAGTTTTTTATTTTTATTTTTTGTTGTATCTGTTTTGTTAGCCCCATCATCAAAACATCAACTCTTCAATATGCATCTTGTCTTTCACTTTGTGGGAGAAGACACTATTTGGTCCCATTCTGCTCTCTGAAGATACATCCACCCCCTAGACAATTGCTATTGCAAAAGCAATGAGTTCTAAGTCATCAAAATAATCTTTGTAAAACTCAGATGACTTTATTGCAGTAAAATTATTTATCAGTGAAGATAAAAATACCTTATACCATATAATTTTTTAAAGTGTAAGTAAACCTTAAATATTTTTACTCCCATTAGATTTCTTGTCCTTTGAGATATGTTACTCATTTTCCTTAAGACACTTAACTTTTTGGTTAAATAAATAACATTTTAAATCAAATTCTGCCTGCGGCATAAATAAATGTTTCAATTTTGATTTTGTCTTTGTTTTTAATGGAGCTTGTGTGTTTATTTTCCCATTTTATAATCTATTAAGTCATGCCCAAACTAATACAATACAACTTCTACAAAAATATTTCTCTTTTTTCCCAGAATTACTAGGCTTCACTGATCCTAAACTTTACATCTCTCCTCTCTCCTTTCTTCCAGCTCTCCTCCCCCTTTTCCCACCACTCCGTTCTGGCACAGTGCCAGAACTTCCTTGAAAATTCCTTGCATCTGGTCATTTCTGGGTAACACCCACGAAAGGCCTCTCCTGCAAGCTGCAGGAAACAAAGCCTCTTGGTTTTTTCCAGAGACTTGGTGATGGACATTGGTTGCCAAAAGGGGATGGGTCAGATAATGGTGGGATGTTCCTAAGTTTCTAAGAAATATTTTTTGAATGAATATCAAATAGACCATTGTTGTTTTAGTGGTGTGGAGAAGGGTTTTGCTCCTTTCCTTTTCTATGTTGTTTCCATACTACTTGGTTAAATAACCATGTCACCACAACTGCTAAGTTTTTGTCTGCTTAGTTTAACTCTAAAGCCTAGAATCTGAGTAATATTTTTAGTTTTCTTATCCTACTCACCAATAAGGGCAAAGAGGAATGTATTGTTTCATCTACTACCCTAAAGTGAATACTGCACATGCTGCTGTCTATCCCTGTCTTAAAGACTTATGAATGAGTCACATTTCCCCTCAATTTAGGAAGTGAATAAACCACCAAGAGAGGAAGAAGTTGGAACAAAGGAGCAGTAGATGGACTTCTGGTTTGATTTATGGAAGCATTGGAAAGATATGGGTGCAGCAATTATGCTAATATTTCTTCATGTTAGCCTTTCAAATTTTGTATTACTGTAAAGAGCCTATTCCTTGCATTCTGTTCTAAACTTCTTGGCCTCTGTAAACCACACAGCTACTTCAAAACAATAAGGACATTGAGATATTCGATACATTCATTACAATCAGCGAAATAATTATTTAGAATATAAAAATACAAAATTCCAAAACATAATGCATCTGAAAACCATTTTTCCTCTGTGCACTCAATACTTGGTTTGGACTCATTTTGAATAGTACTGCCTAGATGTGGCGAATCATACAGTAGAAGTCATTACCCTCAGATAGGGTGTCTTTAATCTTTCCTTTCACAATTTTCCATTGCTTCTCTGTGGGGTTCAGATCTGGCCAGTTTATGCGCCAGTCAGACAAAGCAACACCAATATCTTTAAATCATATTTTTGTAGCTTTAGCAGTGTGAGCAGATACCAAGTCGTACTGGAAAATATAATAAGAAAGATTTTAAGGAGAAACCAGAAATGTCTCAAACAGTCCCTGTTAGATTGTTGTATCAACTGTGGCCTTTGGAAGAAAAAAAAAGTGAGCCAACACCATAAACACTGAGACAACACCATAAAATGACAACCCATCATTGACTGAAAACTTGACTGTGACATTCGTAGACATTGACATTGTGTCAATTTTTGCTCTTGCCTAAAACTAAGGCACCTTTTATACCAAGGGTACCCAATACGTCAATCGCGATTGACACACACATTCCACAGTGGCTGAATGCAGTTATGCAAGACAAACTAATATGTGTTATAGATTTAAAAAAAAATGTATTAGTTAATTATTTTTTCTTTTTTTTGGGGGGGGGTGGATCCCTTAGGAGTGGTCATCTTTTAGCTCACAAGCTCCAAAAGTGTGGACACCCCTGGCTTATACTGTTGGATTAAACATAATTGAGTTCTTTTACAGCAAATAGACCTGAAGTCTTTGTTTTCTTTTTTTAAGTGGTCTTGATTAAACTTTACGGTGACACCGTATTGTTCCTGCTTGTGGACAGGCGTGGTTGAAGACTAGATATTCAATGGACCCCTGTCCTAATTCTTTCTGTATTGATAACTGTGTTTATCTGTTAATAAAGGAAAGTATGTATTTTATCAATATAGAGTTTGATTTTGGTCAGGGTGTTTTGTCAGGGCTAGGTTTGGTTCAAAGAAACTATTTCGTATTTCTCTGAGTAGTATCACCTAATCAAGACATTTCACACAACAACAACAAAAAAGTATGATTCATGCCGATATGGTATGAAGCATTACTGAATATTACAATATTGTACTTGTATCAAAAGTTTAAAGTAATGCTTGTCTCTAGCTTTCATAAAACATTGAGCACAGTAACACTAGGTCGCCAGTCTTACTATGTGGAACAAGCTCACTCTTTTGATAAACAACCTAGAAAATATACACATACACTTTTGGAACTTTGGGAGTGGTACAAACAAACAAACAAACAAAAAAGAAGAAGACTCTGAAATAGCCTAGTAAAATTCTGGGCCTAGAACCCTTTGAGATAATGTGATATGACCTGACTTAAGTTTTCCATAGTTATTTTTATCAATGTAGACTGTGATTTCAGTCAGGGTGTTTTATCAGGATTAGGTTTAGATTTAGGGTTTGGTTCAAATAAACTATTTTGTATAGTAGTTTCAACAATTAGTTTATTAATCATTGTTGCTTTAAATTACAGTACTGGCCAAAAGTATTGGCACCCCTGCAATTCTGTCAGATAATGCGCCATTTCTCCCAGAAAATGATTGCAATTACAAATGCTTTGATATTAAAAGGTTTATTTAATCTCTCTTCAATGGAAACCCACAAAAATAATTGTCAAAAAGCCAAATTGGATATAATTCCAAACCAAACATAAAAAAGGGGGTGGAAAAAAGTATTGGCACCCTTTGAAAATTCATGTGATGCTTCTCTAATCTGTGTAGTTAACAGCACCTGTTACTTACCTGTGGCACATAACAGGTGGTGGCAATTACTAACTCACACTTGCAGCCAGTTAAAATGGATTAACGTTGACTCAACCCCTGTCCTGTGTCCATGTGTGTACCACATTGAGGATGGCGAAAAGAAAAAGACCAAAGAACTGTCTGAGGACTTGAGAAGCAAAATTGTGAGGAAGCATGGACAATCTCAAGGCTACAAGTCCATCTCCAAAGACCGGAATGTTCCTGTGTCTACCATGCCTAGTGTCATCAACAAGTTTAAAGCCCATGGCACTGTGGCTAACCTCCCTAGATGTGGACGGAAAAGAAAAATTGACGAGAGGATGGTGGATAAAGGACCTCGACTAACATCCAAACAAATTCAAGCTGCCCTGCAGTCCGAGGGTACAACAGTGTCAACCCGTACTGTCCGTCGGGGTCTGAATGAAAAGGGACTCTATGGTAGGATACCCAGGAAGACCCCACTTCTGACCCAGAGACATAAAAAAGCCAGACTGGAGTTTGCCAAAAACTTACCTGAGAAAGCCAAAAACGTCCAGTTTGAGAAAGCTGGGTCTCCCTCAGAGGTCATGGGTCTTCCAGCAGGACAATGACCCAAAACACACTTCAAAAAGCTCTAGAAAATGGTTTGAGAGAAAGCACTGGAGACTTCTAAAGTGGCTAGTAATGAGTCCAGACCTGAATCCCATAGAACACCTGTGGAGAGATCTCAAAATGGCAGTTTGGAGAAGGCTCCCTTCAAATCTCAGGGACCTGGAGCAGTTTGCCAAAGAAGAATTGTCTAAAATTCCAGCAGGGCATTGTAAGAAACTCATTGATGGTTACCGGTTAACCCTAACCCTTGTTTGCAGTTATTTTGTCTAAAGGTTGTGCTACCAAGTATTAGGCTGAGGGTGCCAATACTTTTGTCTGGCCCATATTTGGAGTTTTGTGTTAAATGAAAATTGATTTGACTTTTTTTTTCATTCTCTTTTGTGTTTTTTCATTGCATGCAAAATAAATGAAGATATTAATACCAAAGCATTTGTGATTGCAATCATTTTCTGGAAGAAATTGAGTATTATCTGAAAGAATTGCAGGGGTGCCAATACTTTTTGCCAGCACTGTAAATTGTCATGAAATGGAGAAAAGGCAACACTTCTGTTCAGTTTAATGTTTAAAGTTGTGAACTACATTTGTTTTCTTATGCATAGTTTTTTTATTATTACCTCCCTCCATTATTTCACTTAGTTTTGTAGAAAATATACACGTTTGTAAAATATTGGGTAAATGGGTGTAAAAATATATTTATCTTCTGTATTGTAACACTAAATATGAAATACTAATGTGAGAAATTCATAGATCCCTTTGCCCACTTGTACTGCTTCCGTATTTCAGTGTCTTGTTATGCCTTACCTTGGCTTTTCCACTGGGCTTTGTTTTTTACGATTTGTGTTCTGGACCGTATGCGTTTCCATATAAACTGAGAATGTGTGTCAGCTTGGAGCATAAGCTGTTAATCTGGTAATCCTCAATCAATATCATCCATATTTTCCTCTCTATGTCTGTAAAAGGTTACCCTTTCCTTCCGTGCTTTGTTATCGTCCCTGGGATTCTTGTGCAGAAATCGATTCTATCTAGCCACGTATAAATGCCCTTTTATGTACACAGTACTCATTGAATAAGCATGTAACATTTGCACTACAATATGTGTCTTGAATCAGAAATTGCTCTTTAAAAATTATTGAAAAACATTCACCTGTGAATGTGCCAAATGTTTTTGCTTTTTTTACAACTTTAAGAATATTATTTTTGCATTGTTAGTTAATTGGTTGAAGACACTCTACATATATTTTAACATGTAACACTTGGCATATTTTTAACAAAAATTCAGCCTTTTTCTCAGACTTTGAGTCATTCAAACAACTACCTTTATTTATTTATTTTTTCACGTCTTCATCCAAGTAAATTTTGGCTCTCTTCCAAACTCTAGTTGTGACTAAATTATAATACAAAAGCTTCCAAATTTACAAAACCTTTTAAAATGTAATGCACCGTAAGTGAATGAGACAAACTAGTTTTTTTTTTTTTGTATATGCTGTGGCCCTTTTCTTGAAAAATTATTTTACTCAAAGTAGCTTAAAAATGATTCTGAAATTACTGAGCATCTGGAAAGTTTTCACAACGCTTCACTTTTTTACTGTGTTGTAATTGTACAGCCTAATTGCAAAGGCAGCTTAGTCAAAAATACCACATTGTTAATGTGGAAAACTTTGAGTTTATTGCACATTTATTAAAAATAAAAACCCCAAAATATTTTTTTAGATATAGATATTCACACCCTTTGCTTATTACCTTGTTAGCAGTTATAGCATAGATACTTTTTTAAAACAATCTACAAAGATGTTAAAGATGTTGTGGTAGTATAGCAACAAAGATGTTGCTATACAGCCACATTCATTATTGCCTCTATCATGACTAGCCTGCTGGTTCCTGCTACCGGAAAAATTTACCCGTAGCATGATGCTGCCACAACAAGCTTGTGTCACTGTTGGGGTGGTATTGGCCTGGTGATTAGCTTATTCTGGTTTATTCTAAACAATGACACATGGCATTCACATCAAATCACAAGATCCAGATGGGCTGCCATGCTCATGTATATTTATTGGCAAAGAATTTCTCTCAACATTGAGTATCCTAATGAAGAAGGGAAGTGGTGGATAGCCTGCCAAAATGTCTTCAAGACTGCGTAATTGAAGGTGATCACAAATAGTTTTATTTTCCTATTTTTGAAAAGTCATGGTACATAAAGTCAAACATCATGGTGCAAATTTTCTGGACAGCTTGCATTTACTTATTAATTTGCTCATTATCTATTCTTGATTTATTATTACTGGGTCATGGGGGAGCTGTTGTGTATTAAGGCTGCCCAGATCAGATACTGATATTATTAAGAAATCAGCCAAAAAATAGGAATATGATTATATTGGCTTGCATCTAAAATTCTTGACACAAGTATTTCAGCACAAAAACTCCTTTACAGTATTTAATACCATTTCTATCCACCAGTACTCGTTTCCAGCTTGCAAAGCCTATGTGATCACAACAAAAGAGCCTGGTAACAACGTAGCACTCAGTAAGAGCAATGTTGGCAGAATGGATGTACCTTTTCTAAAATTCTAATAAAGAAGTCTCAGCGGAGTGCAAAACATCTCATGGACAAGTTCTTCATGGTGGCATATATTCTAGAAGCTTAATGTGGCCAATTAGTCATCCAAGTGTCACAAAAAGAATAATAATACATAATGTTAAATTTTTTTGCTGTTGCATGTTTGTTCCCCCACATGCAAGGTATGTCCGTAAAATTCAGGTTTCAATAATGTGTAAGAAGTATAGTAGGACATTTAAGAACTATAATGTAAACACAAAACTATAATACTATATGTCATACATGGTACATAAACAGTGTGGGCTTTCTAATAACATTCTTATGCCTATTGCCAAAATGTATGTAGTCCATTTGTAACAATAAATCACTATCAGTCTCTGAGTAGTATCACCTAATCAAGATTTTTCTAAAATTTCAGACAAATGGAAAATTTGTATGATTGATGCAGATATTATTTGAAGCATTATATTGAAGTTTTACAAAGTTAAAGTTAAAAAGTTTACAATGTTGCTAGATAAAAACTATTCTTAAAGGAAAAATGGTCCCAAATTTTCTCAAACTGAAAAAAATCATGATTGCTATTGGTCACAAATGGTTAATAGCAGAGGGGTACAGCGAGTTGTTAAGTATAGTAGTAATTTCCTTTAAAAAAAAACAAAAAAACGGTATATTTGCATAGCTTCTTTCTCTTTTAAGAAATTATAATTTCAAGCTGTGTGTTTTCATTTAATCAGATTTTTTTTGTTTAATATTTAACTAAGATAAAAAAAATAAAAATACATTTGTAAGGGGACAAAAACTTATTTCACAACATTGTATGTTTTTTCTTTTTTCTTTTACCAAAGATCTTTGATTAAGCTTTGTTGATCACTGAGTTCCATGTGGTAGCTCCTTGTACAGCCTGTAGGGGGAATCGACTACTCACTCTAGCGCCAAACCCGCTGGTCTTTATTCCACTTCCCCGCGTACTCTCGGGTTGTAGAAAACGCTGCAGCCCGCTTGTCTGTGTCTGGACCCCTCACTCTCACAAAGCTGCTCAAGACCCTCCCACCGGCTGGGCTGGGAAAGGAGGAGGTTGTGTGTGCACTGCTCGTAGCTTCGAACAAGCCCCTTTTACCACTCTGTCAGTGTGGAGGAGAAGGAAAGAGAGAGAGGCTTGGATCCCGAGTGACTGAGAGAGCACACACGATAGTCTGGCTGCTTAGATGAGCGAGGGAGCCGAGGAAGAATAAGGAGCACATTTTATAGAAGCAGATAACAGGATAACAGACGAGGGACTTCAAGACACAGTCGCTGTCTTTTTTTTGTATTCACTTGTCTTCTAACTGGACCTGTGTGGATTGGTTAACCAACCAGTGGATTTTTAAATACCCGCCTGTGCCACATCATTTAAAAACTGGAATCTTTCTCTTTTATTTTTGCTCCTGCTTACTTCACTGCTCCCGACTGTAATTGCTGTCTGTGCTAAGCTCTGGTGTTGTGAGACAAAGTGAATCTGCTGGCAACTAGCACTGACGATATCTTCTTCTGTCAAGCAGGACAGACATTGTCAAATCAGAGGAGAGAGATATTGCTTTGTGTGTCTGTGAGCGCGTGAGTGTGTGTAAGAGGGGGAAAGACAGAAAGCGAGGGAGGTAGAGAGAGAGTGCGATTAAAGCCAAGCCAAAGGACTGGAGAGAACAGCTTAAACAGAGAAGTGAACCTAAACGTCCTAACCTGTTTTTCCTTACCATTCCTTTCCTCCTCCTCTCTTCCTTCTCTTTCTCTCCCATTCTCAACATTCTTAGGACTGTCAGGGCTACTGCGACCTGCACCTACTTGTGTCTCCTCTTTCCTTTTCCTCCTCTACCTGACCCTAACTATCCGATTGCATACACACTGATCTTGGTTCTGGCACTTCAGAAAATATTTCTGGTCCATCAGTAAGTGAATACCAGCCTGGAACCAAGTCTCTGGAAAAGCAGGACAGAAGTCATCTGAAGCTCCCTCATCAGAGCTGAACTATCTTGGAACCCCAGTCCAGCAAACAGATCTCGCCTTCTCCCCAGAGGACCAGCTTTCAACACACTGGTGAAGACAGCAAAGCCTGGAATTGCACAGCCCCACTGTCGCCTGCACCACATTTCTTGCTATTTGGCATCTCCCGCCCCCGTGTCACCATTCCCTGCCTCAGTGCTAAGGATTCCAGCTACATGGGCAAGCGATTGGAGCAGCAGCCAATGTACCCTCAGTACACCTACTACTACCCCCACTATCTCCAAACCAAGGTATGATGCTTATCTGCTGTTCTTTGATACCTGCTCATGCAATGCACTTGTGCACTCTTTTCAAGCCTCCCTCCTGCTCTTCCTCATCCCTGGGGACACCTCCCTCTTCTTCCTTCCTCTTCTAAAATCACCCTCCACATCATCCCCTCATCTCTCACGGGAGACAGGATGTGGTGGATAACTGGCCTTGGCTGTGAAGGTTTAATGGCAGGCACTTCTTGGTGGCTGAACCTCTATGTTAGTCTGTACGCAAGTGTATTTGTATGTATGTGTGTGTGTGTGTGTGCATATATATCACTGAGTGAACAATCGAGGATAAGGGATCAAGGTTGAATGCTCTTGGCTACTGTTAGTCTACGCTCGCAGACCGTAACTGAGAGCTGTCCATTCTTCACCTACAAGCTGCTGAGCTTCTAATGAGATTGTTCAAACATGTTAGATAATAAGGAATTGTACACTCATTAACTTAATCAAAACTGCTAAATGTCAGCTTCTTGTGTTGTGATACATTAAGCAAATGGAAAAAAAAATTGATCCAAAAATTAATTTGCTAATGACGTATTTTCAAACTTAATGTAGTTTAAATGCTTTTCTGACTCTTTTCTGGGGGAAATAATTACAGTATGAATTTGATGAATCCTATAGGAGCTGAAATTTCTTTTTGCAGTGTATGTTTATAAATCTCACTTTTTTCTTTCTTTTGATCATTTGCTTGTTACATAGAACAGGCATGGGGTAGGCTGCCCGTGTTTGTTCAAGCTGTAGCATGCATCAGTGCCTTTGGGATGTAAACCCAGGCCCGGGTCCTGATTGCTGCCAGGACACTGGCTGGGCACACTACCCAGACATCATCAAGGGATTAAAATGGAAGCCTTTGGGGGATTACTCTATTTGTTTTTCTACCACAATACATAGCACTAACTTCTTTCTGTTTTAGTGGCATCATTATTCGGAGCATTGGTAGAACAGCTGCAGGTGTGCCTAAACAGTTATATCATTGAATCTCTTCTAATTCATTAAGTAGATTTTTCTCCCTTGTTATTTGTTTTTGGTGTACCCGACTTCTTGTTCCAAAAGCTGTATGATTTCATTGTCATTTTTTTAAAATAAGGGTATAATTGGAAAGTAGAAGGAAAATAACCCATGTTTTTCAAATTTTCTCCACCAACTTTGCAGATATAACTGGTTTTTACATATATTTCTTTACAAAATAGCTCAGATTCTAACAGATTGGATGGAAGACATTGGTCTATGTTTTTCTGCTAAAATGCATAAAAGTAATTATAAACATAAAGTAATTCACATTGAACACTTATTAGTGATACAATGAAACTGTGAATGGGAAAACAAATTATTCTGGTTTGGCTGGAAAGCAATTGAAGCCTGTTGTATTTCAAGAATCACAGGACCAGCACATTTCAAAGTGGTCACATCTCTCCCCTCCCTTGCTACATCCAGCATTCCACCTACATATATATATTTAAGATATATAATGTATTTTCATACCTTGAGTCAAATTCGTCAATCACCTTACCGACATATATATAGTTAAACCCTGCCTCCCTTTTTGTCTAACAAAACTACGCACACATGCATACCCACATAGCTCCCAGCCCATCATCTACAGTCAATTTAGTTCCTGAGATTCTCCTTTAAAAATTGTTGTTTCCTTAACATCTTTTTCCAGAGATGAGATGCCAGTGATTTTGCAGTAGCAAGTAAAGTGTTTTTATTCTCAGGAGCTGCTGATACCTCAAATAGTTACATTGCAAGAATATAGGCTGCAAATGATAAACTGGAAGTCAGTATTTGTGAGTGAAACAGTTTGATCTGATTATTTGAACTGTGGACTTTTGAAAATAATAGCTTAACCAGACAATGATCCCTTCATAGAGATTTTAGAATACAAATTTGGAATCCTCCTACAAGCAAAATTGGGATTGAAATTTATTTTAGTAATTGCAGGATAGCTATGCATTAATATTTATATTTAAGGTCCACAAAAGTATGACCCCATTAGTTCTGTTTTTTCAATAAACAACCAACACATGATGTCTGTACTGTGGCTGATGTTGTAAGGAAGGTACTCAGGGATGCTTTTTGAAACTGTACAGAAATATTTTGGTTATAATAAAACTATCCGAAGTTTTTAAGTCTTTGGATAGTTTCTAAATTGTGTTAAATTTATGCAATAATTTTCAGTCCCCTTTAGAGCCATCATCTGTTTGGTCCAAAAGTGCATAAGGATTCAGGACACTTTATGTGCCTGTGGCTCTAATAGAGAAGGCTGTTTATGCCTGATTGTATTGTTGTCTTAAGAATCAGATATGCCTTTGTTGTTGCTGACGTAATGCTGTAATGCAAGCTGAATTGGGTAACTGTACAGTATGTTCTTTTTCATGTTTGTCAATATAGTAATAAGATAATGCCATTTTGGGTCTTATTGTCAAATCTTTGTATTAGCATTAGCATCTGAATTTACTATTAACACATAATTGTGTGACTGGTCCTGTGAAATGTCTTACTGCTAAAGAGAATGTAGTTACATTAAAATAAACAAAGCAATAAGGTTAAGATATGTCCCTAAAGATTTTTTCATATTATGTTTTTGCTGAATTGTTTCAGGCCTGCCCAGGAGATGTAAGAGGCCATTTGGATTTGATTACTAAACATATCTTGGGCTTGATTGCACACTCTTTGATCCTTTTTTTTTCCTGCATCCGCTAAAAAGCATTTTTATTAGGCATTCTTAAACTATGGTTAAAAGAAGAAATGTTTAAACGTTTCAACTTTGTGATTTGAACAAAAATCTTAATAAGCTTATCCTTTTTCACATGAATTGTTCAACCTCCAATTGATGGGACCTGAAGGGAACCCACCTGGTAGTCCAGTAGCTTTTCCTCTAATTTATAGTTTAATACATTTGTACTGTTGCCATATGGCTTCCCTCTCTCTCCCATCCACCCCTTCAATACTCTCTCTATCATTCCCCCTCCTGTTTCCTTTCTCATCTCTTAGAGCTGCTCATCTTAGTTACCTCTCAATCAAGGCATGTTCCTTTATTCTCGCATACCCTCTCCCCTCCTCTAGTTTCTTCGCCGACTCTCCATATCCCCACTCTATTGCAACAACCCCTCCTTTCCTCTGCCTGTGCTGCAGTTCAATCCCAAGGTCAACGCAGATCCAATCTTGCAACCGTCAGCATTAAATGTATCCTTGAGCAAGCCACTAGGTCTAGTGTCACAAAGACCACACCCATAGTGGACAGCATAGAACAAGAAACCATGCATTCTTGTTTTAAAGATTGGAAGACAACATTCAGACTGTGTGGCCTTGTAGGTTAGAGTCATTAGAGAGGAATGGAAGCTGGGAGGAAAGCCAGAGTATTGGACAATGTGGCTGAGACGGCTTTGGAGCACCATGTCATGCTCTTATTAATGATCATTGATGGCTCAATTAGAGAGAGCAAAGAAGAGCCTTGGCTGTCAGGTTTACCACTTGACATAATCCCATGGAGCCCTACGTTGAAGTAGCATTTGACTGAATAAAAAGCGTTTATGGAGCTATAAGCTTTAAAATTATTGACTTGTCTGATCTTTGATGTTGTTTTATTATGAATGATTTGCCTAATTTTCTCAGTTACACAAATGAGGTAGCATACCTTGCCTAGAGTATAAGCAGAAAACAGGTTTTATGTTGTATTGTTACTTTGTCTTTTTCTGCAAATCTTAAAAAATTTTTATACCGTATGTTATCCTGCTCCAATTTACAACCTATTACAATAAATATTCAAATGTTTTACGATTCATTTTGATGACAAAGTATGTTAAAAAATTGAAAGCTGTATACTTGCAAACTATGGAAATTGTCCAACTACACTTAGCAGTCACTACTATTACAGTAGGTACACCATGAGAGTACCAGGTGTGTTCCCGTCATAGGTCTTCATAACTGCAATAATTATTTATGGAACAAATTCAAAAGTGTCAGAATCCTTCCCTAAAGAGTTTGGTCCGTATTGAGATTATAAATTTCTCAACAATTGCACACGTGGTGTTAATAAACTTGCTTTTATGGAAGTATTTGTTTTTTAAGAGCGGTCACAATATGCTTAACAGGAAAAACACAGTTGAACGCAAGATTCCTGAAACACATCTTAAGACATACAATTTGTCATAGCAGTGCAGGGACCAGGGAGGCTAAAAGGTTGTTTTTAAAAAGAATGTCTTAAGTTGCTACATAAAGGGATCAAAAGAGACAAGTGATCATAGTAGTGTTTATTCCACAATCTTTGTCCAACAGCTCGGAAAGATTGTCTACCTTGGTTTTAAAGTGAGTGTTACAAGCCATCATTAGATTCTGCTGTAAAAGTCTCAGACTACAATCTGAAGAATAAAGCTGAGAATAAAGCAAATCACAGATGTAGGGAGGGAGAATTTCTTTAACACTACACTTTCGTCCCAATTCCTTGTTCACAGGTACGTTTTTATGGATGTATTTTGAATAGCGTCATAAAGTGAGCATAAGACTGGAATGTAATTTTAACTTAAAAAATAACTTTATGTAAAATAAAATGTCTTAACATTGTGCAATTTGTAATTTCATCTATGAATTACAGATTTTGTTTTTTTTCTTGGCTACCTATCTACTTGCCTACCTACCTAGGATCAAAGGGGGCTTGTGCCTGTCTCTAGTGGTCATTGGGTAAGCGAGAGAGTAAATCCTGAACAGGCTGCCAGTCACTCAGGCCTAAGGACTACAGTAGAAAAAGAAAGAACTGATTTAAAACAGTTTCATTGAACATAGAACGAAAGGATTAGCAGTCTATGCACTATCCATAACATTTAAGTGGTTTTATTGCATAAGTGTAAATGTTGCTGGTCATGTTAGCTAATTATACATACAAGAACCTTAATTTGTATGCATTGAATGAAAAGGAAGCAAAAAGGGTGTGTTCAGGATTTATTTCAAGGGATCTCTACTCTTAACTTGCTAGTATTGGTTTCCAAACAATCTCACTATACTTCTCAATAGCTGGATATTTCTCTGCAATTGAATGAAACACCCAGGAGACTTATTTGAGCTAGTGAACCAACAGTGACCCACAACTACTGTATAAGCTGTGCTTCAGACGGCTGAATAAGAGGCAAAATATTTCTGCCATTTTTCTGTTGTGTTTCAGAACAGAAGGAACAATGGGGAAAAAAATTAAAATTAGGACAAAAAAGATAATTATTAACAGATTAAGTCAGTGTTTCAGACTGGTTATTGCTAATGGATCTATTCTGGCACAAAGTGCAGCCATGACTTGTTCTGAATGACCACTTTATGTTAAATGGTGTCAAAAAAAAAGAAAAAAACAAATTTATTTAAATCAAGAAAGTCACTATGGATTTCCGTAATAACTTGAGGCAACCATACAGCCACTGTCCTCTTTGCGTATGATCTTGTAATGTGATGTACGTCTGTTAGATCTCTGTTGGTTCATATTAGAATGTGAAAGTTACAGAATGAGATGAAATAATAACATTTGGCTTCCTATTGATTCGTGCAGCAGGGCGTAGCATGTGCTTCGCTTTAGCTGAATTATTGATTCCTGAAGGAGGATTTGTGTGTTTGTGTGTGTGTGGCTTTTATGTCAGGTTATGGCTGCTGGGAGTTGGCAGGATGTTGCTTTGATGAAAGAATCCTTTCAAAGTGGGCCTATTTCTGTCTATTCCTGGGATAATCAGTGCAAGGAGTTATTTGACAAATTTCAACCTTTATTCAGCCTTTCTCATTATTGGTTTAATGGCATGGGCGGTTCACAACTTGTTGTAAATTCAACAGTAATGATAGGTAATGGATGGGCATCTTAAAGAAGGAAATCGGTGTAAAAAAATCATACACGTTTCAGTTTAGCTCCTTCCTCTCACGAGAATTAAAATGAAATAGAGATCAATTATTGTAAAAAAAATGTTTTTTAAATGACAGTGTTCAAGGTAGAGAGCAGTTTTCAACTAAATGTCTGCCTGTAGTTCTTTAAAATGTGTTGCTCCAAAGTCTTGACCTCTATGGGAATCTCATGATTAATAGCATCTTGTGTCGAAATGCTGGTTTTATTTTGTTAAATGATTTATAAAATACATGTTAAACTTTAATGAATAACAAAATGTAACTGTTTTCATTTGAAACAAACTGTACAAATAATCCCACTATATTAAATTATGACTTTGTCAAATTAAATATTTATTTTGCTACAAAATATAATATATTTTTTAAGCTGATTATTACTGGCTAATTACCTGCCCCACCTACTCAGGTAGACCCCAGTTGATTAGCACTGCGCAGCACCAGTTAAAGAATCATCAATGCTGCATTTATTTGTACTGTATGGTGTCATAGAAAACATGAAGGTTTCTAACAACCAAAAAAAAAACTTGTATGTAAGCAATGAAAGAAATATTGTCATTATTTGTCAATGCGCTATACGGTAAATATAACCCTTTGAATTTCTTCCATTATTACTATTTTTTTTAAATCTGAAGAATCTTAAAATTATTTATGATGTTTCTTGGATATCTGTTTTAAATGCTCTCATTTGTGTTGCTTCCCTGCTGTTGAATTGCGTATCAGAGGCAGCAGAACCTTTTGTGCTGTTATACATTACATGCCAAAATTTGGCCATCACAAACACAGAGCCCCCACACACACACACACACACACACACACACACACACACACACACACACACACACACACACACACACACACACACACACACACACACACACACACACACACACACACA
>JAVLVB010000350.1:211898-242346 GCA_032876305.1 Orestias chungarensis | reverse complement strand
AGGATCCATACTTGTGTCTGCCGCTGCTGTAGGCACAGTTAATATATCTAGATCTTTATAAACAGGCAACTGGACATTCTGTGTGCATTCAGTGTAGTCTGAATCTTAAGGGGGGGAAGAAGGGAGTGTAGTGGCCAGTTAATAGCAAAGAAAAGGGTTTGGTTAAATTAGAGGGGTTGATCCATTGTGCTACAGAAATAACAATGGTAGCATCTAAATCTTTTTATAATGCCTCAGTGGATAAGGTGAAAATCTGACACATCAAGGAAAAAGACAGATGTACATTGAAAGGGGAAGCAAGTAAAATCAGAGAAAAACAGTCCTAGTTTATAAAAGTTTTTGATAGGATACATTTGGTGGCACCCCTGATGGATTAAAAAGTGTTAAATTAATAATAAATTCATAATGTATTGCAATGGCACAGACAAAGCATTTTAGGAACACCCCAAAATACTTTTTTTATCGAACTTTAACAAGCATTTCCAGTGCAGTTGTTGGTACACTTTATCTATTTAAACAAATACAGCTAAATGAATAATTCTAAGTTCAAACATTCTTACGAGGTTCATAATATTTCAAAACTGTTTTATACTTTCCTGTGGTTTAAATATGATATGACACAGTGGCACATTTATTTTTAAGCAGCTGGACTATGAAACTTTCTCAAGTCATCTAGAAAACTCAAAGTCCAGTTACATTCCAAGCTACGTCCTGGAAATCGTAGTCAAATACTGCTGTTCTGGGGTTAGCAAGTCTCAACAGTCGCAAAACTAGCCTCATGCCAACTAGAAATTTGAGATAGAGGATAAGAAATACCTTTTATATTCTACCGGCACAAAGCAAACCATGGAATTTGCAAAATGGTAATGGGACTTCAACTTGAACCATGTGCTTTTGGTATGATGAGAGTAATACTGAGATGATCTAAATTATTTTACACTCACATTCCATATCTTGTAGGTTGTCTGTGGCATTGATTCACCTAGAAACCTTGGTTTCTTTTGTCTGTCAGTCTGTCTTAAAACCGCAAATTTGCACTTTGATTATTGGAAAAGTCCAAGTTTTAGCCCATCCCTGTTTTGAGTCTGTTAGAGTAGTTTTTGTTATTGCTAAGACTGAGTAATGTAGCTCATTTCCTCTCATCTAATCCCCCCCCCAAAAAAATTATTTGCAACTGATTGCATGAAACAAAATCCTTTCCCCACCTTAGTGTAACGTAAAGCCTTACTTTTCCTCTAAGCTCTTTGTCAGATAACTAGAATTTTACATAAAAAATATGCTTGTTTGCTTTTTGGTCTTTATTCAGAATAGATTGGAAAGACTTTTGACAATTCCTCAAATTTTCCTCTTAACCTGATATGCCTGAAGCTTTATTCAGCTGTAAAGTATCAATTTGTCAGTCAGTGGAGCAGACAACTCAATTTATCTGGTATGGCCTCTTTTTTTTTTTATGCATGCATGGACACAGACACAGTTTAAACACATCTCATCTGCCAACAGCCAAAGCCCAACTCCATACCCATACAGTAGGATTGTGTTTGAATTGCTGTTTCTGTGTCAAGTTGGACTGCTTTCTAGGCATCACTGTATTGTTTTAGTATAGGAGAAAAACACAAGACAGAAAAAAAAAATCTGTTCTTTTGAATATAGCTCTAAATAATTTCTTTAAAACACTAAGTATTGTAGCCACATGCTGCATTTCAAAAATTAAACAAATAAAAAAAAAAATATTTTTTTTTATTTAAAGAACCCTATAGTCAAACAACTACAATTAGAATGACGTAGAAATGAACATTAGGAATTTAGGAGATTGTTTAAAAAATGCCCACAGATTTGTTGACTGCATATATCTGGTTGATAAGTTTGTTCAAATTTCCACAATCTCTGGGTCTTTTAAAAACAGCATAATTTTCTGAAACTAGTTAACAAATTCTCCTCAGCTTGTTTCCGTCATATTGAAGTGTCCTTGTACAAGTCACAAAACAAAATATCTGCTCACAGACTTGGAGGTTAACAGAGAGGTGAAAAAGCATCCAAGATAAATGTCTAAAGCATAAACTCATGTGCCTGGTGGTCTACTTCTTGCCCAAGGGAATCATGTCTCTGAACTCACCTTCACTAAACCTCTGGAGATAACAGGTGACTCAGGTCTGTGGTGTAACGTGAAGGAACTCATGCTTGTGGAGTGAAATGAGGGGAAGTGGGGCTTTAAAGGTTATTTTTTTATTTAAATTTGGGGGTGATGCATTAAATACAACTACTATTTATCAATCTGTTTTTCCTTTATTTTGGAATTGAACATTGTTGTTTTTAAACATTAACTACTCTATGCAACAACTCAAGAAACAAATACAAGAAACAAATACAACAATCTCCTTTTCTATGTTTTTCTGTTTATGTATTTATTTAAAAAAAGAAAAAGATTTTTCTTTCAAAAAATATTTTGCCAACCTATGTAATTAGAAGACTTGTTTAGTTAAAACTGCAACATGTAGTTACTGTACAACATCTACAGCTCCAGCTTTTTTTTTCCGTAATTCAATTTGTAGTAAAAACACATGTAACATGCATATAAATACATTTATCAAAATATTTACCTCTGAATGTTGAACGCGCTTCTTTTGAGAAGTTCTGCAAAACACACATTAACTCTGATGGCATTGACTTTCTGTGTATTTAGAGTACCGAGAGAAAGAGTCACCCAGAGGCAGCATGACAGGAAACTACGAGAGACAGGAAAGATGACCCTTCAGACTTAGAGCCAGATAAAACGAGACACATGATGTGCCCCTCAAACCTACCAATTCAGCAGGACTCTACAAATACGCCTGCCTTTTTTTCCTCTCTCTTGTTTTTACTAGCCCTTTCTTTCCATAACACAGTATATGCCTAGAGCTGTCTAGCCTGGCCCTCTGTTTCACTCCACTGCCTCAGTGGCAAGGGACCTGCCTTGTGTTTTATACTCTACTTTATGTCTCCCCCTTTTCCTTTTCAAAATAGTGGGTTACAACCTCAAAATGTTTGTCTGCTTTCATCTTTGAGTATTTATTTATCCTTATTTATTTCTCAAACTGCTCTTTTTTTTGTCAAGACTCTCTGAGTTCTCTTTCATGTTGTCCCTTTTTATAATTACCCTTTCCCATCCTCCATCGCTCTTGCAAGCCTCTTGCTCTACTTCCGGGAGCCCCTGCTGTCTGTTTGGCCTGGTGTCCTACCATCTGTGCAGTATGCCAAAAATGGTAACCTCTTTAGCAAATGCAGCTCTCGTCAATATAGTCAATGAATAAAATGAGTCAGAAATGTCAATCACTTGTACACTCTTTGATAGATATTTTTGTGGAATGTTTTTTTTTTTTGCTCTTATATATGTAGCATCCACTGACTTTTTGGACGTTTACAGTATAATATTTAGGCCCAAATACGTACAATTAACCTCTGCGTTTTTAATTTTCATTTACCAGTAATTTAATGCTTCACCTACTTACATTTTTTGTTTCGGAATGTAACTCTAAATCTTCTGTACAGAACCCATTAACCACATCAAAAATCGTGTTACTTGGTATTGATTTGACTGACTTTGGCACTCTTGAATTGGCTGCTTTCCTTTTCACTGAAACGCAGTAACTGAGTGTGAAGGAAAACCATATATGTTAACTTATGAAATCATAGGGGTTCAGATAATTGAAAGCAAACCAGGAACTGCCCAAAATCAAGAATATTATAAACTGGAACATTGAACAATCAAGCCAGGTTAAGAATAAAACGAAGAAGTCAAATTTCTTCAGCTTTTGTTTGAGTTTCTGTGATGGTGATGGCGTCACTGTGTGGCGCTGTCACTGCCACTGGCACCGCTGCCTGGGTGTATCAATACAGACAGGAGGCTATCTATAACTTTCTCAACATCACTTCAAATTAACATCACACCAGTAGACCTAATTGGGTGTTCCAAAAGGTTTTTTGATCCTAAAAAAGAACTGGTTCAGGAATGGATATAAAAATAAAATAAAAACTTGCATTAATGTTGTTTGTTGTGTTATCAAGGCACCTAAATAGAGAATGTTGCAAATGCATAGTTTTAAGTCCAAAATAACATTAATTAGAAAGAGTATAGGTAAGCTTCTGGATAGAACTAAACAGATTTGTGTTATTATTTTGTTCATTGTCACATTTTTCCTTTAACTTGATCTTTCAGTGAAGTCATTCGGAACTCTAAAATTGTGAGGGTGTTTACACATGAATTTGGAAACTCTAAGGCAAAGGGTAGCCTCATACCAAGGAGAAAGCAGTGGATAAAAAGGGCAAATGAAGAACCATGTCAGGACAGCAGAGCAGTAGAGGTGAAAGATGTTGCCACGTGCTGGATAAGGATGAGAGAGGTAAATGCACCTCGTGAGAGACAGACAAGCAGTGAGGTAGAGAAGAGCTTTTGTTGTTCTTGTGTTTCACTGTACCTTTCTGTTTCTGCTGCGTCTGCTGCCCTACCTTTGGCATGCTGGTTCACATGCAGATTACTCAAGTTTCTGCTTTAGGCAATTCAAGGGTAAGAGGAGGCTGAGGAGGTTGGGGTGGAAGCTCTGCATGGTAACATTTACTGAGTCAGACTCAGCCAGCGTAATTGCTCCTGCATTTTTAATGAGTGGCTGCTGCGCAAACTTTAAGGGAGCAGTGTGCCACAGGATCCCTGAATGGTTGCATGGTAGTGCAGCAAAAAACTCCCTGTCAACCCTCCAAACTGGAGGCAGATCAAGAAGATGCATCCTTCCCTATGTTTTTATGTTTTTTTTTTTATTAACAGGCCCAAGGTGCTTTTCCAAAGTGTTCATGCAACCTTCATGTTTTTTTGTGGAGTTATACTACAGTAATATTATAAAGCACCGTATTTGCAAATGGACTCCACCTTTGTGTAATTCTATCAGTTAAAACGTCTTCTGAAGAAATTGGTGAACAAACAGTAACTTAAAAGACAAAAGACACAGCAGACAGGTCAGATAGAAAAGTTATAGAGTGTAAATATGGTTATAGCTCAAAAGATTTTCAATGGAAAACTTTAATAAAAAGTAACCTCAAGACATGCCTGTCCATCTAAACTGACAAGCGAGACAAGGAGAGTATTAATCAGAAAACCAGCTAAGAGGATCAAGTTTGTGTTAATGCTTTTCCTGTGGAGGTATTTCAAAGCTGGTGAGACTTGTTGGGAAGATGGATTGGATAAAGTATTGTGCAATCATGCAGGAAAACTTCTTGGAGGTTGAAACAGAGTGGGACTGAGGTTTACCTTCTAGAAGGACAACATTCCTAAATGCACAACAGAACGGTTTAGATCCTAGCAGCCGAGGTAGCCTTTTTGGATGAGATATGAAACATCTTCAAAAAAGTGACAAGGTCCAGTGGGTCGAAACCTAATCACTTTTTTATATCAAAGCCTATTAAGCAATTCAGATGAAATCCAGAGAAGCACCAAAACACAAAAAAACACTACAGTGAAGTTTGTAGTTGTACCACAAAAAATGGGAAAAAATTATACTGGAATTTTAAGTACATTATGATCATATTGAAAAAACTGTCCATAGTCGTCAACCTGCTTCTAATGAGTTTACTGAAACTGAGTGCTTGTGCTCTAAATTTAATTTACGACTCACATAAAACCCTTCTTGTTTACTGCTTTTAAAGAAACTGATGTTCCATGCTTATTCCAATGATATAAAAGTCCTGTCATTTGTTTCAAGCTAAGCACTCGGTTAATTTGCTAGTCTGCGGCTTACCTCATTACTAGAGGTATGGTAAAATGTGAGCACCCTATGGTGTAGAATCCATAAAAAAACTGTCTCAAATATGCAAATTCCTTTTTTTTTCTTTAGTCTTTAAAAAGGAGTCATATGTCTCTCTTCTTCTGTAATCAAATCCAAAAACACCACCTGCAGTGATAAACATTTAAGGGTGTTAATATTGGTATAATATTTCACTGATTTCTTTTGTCTACCTAAAGATGTCATAGTCCAAACAAGATAAAATAATTGTGAAGCTTGTATTTGCACATGTAACTTAAAGGAATTATCTTGTAATTTCCAATATGATAACCAGTAGTGCTCAACCACATGTCTTCAGAGATGGAAGTGGGAGGCAACCCTGGCTACAGACATGAAAATGCTAATGTAGCTGTACCGCTTTGATTACAGTTGGAGGCCCCTTTTTCTCCTTTACCAAACACACACATTGGCTGCCTGCAACATTTACACTACACAGCTGCATTAGTAGTGGCATGCTCAATGAAAATACCGTGTCACGCATAGCTTGAAAAATGGCTCCGGAAAAAGCCAATTCTTCCATGAATAGGGATAAGCAAATAGGCATGACGACTTGAATAGCTGCCAGTCCTATCAGATCCCCCCCCCCCCCACACACACACACACACTTCTTACCCAGCCACAATGAGCTCCTAAACAAATAAGAATATGTGCACCAATTTAGAGCAACAGATGAACCTTGCAAAGCCTTGTCGAGCAAGTGGGGGTATTACCAGGAGCAAACATTCCTCTCTCCCAGCTTTATTTGAGTTAAATGACTCAAACCAACCTCTTAGACACTGCCTGAATGGTTTATTTGGCAGACCCTTCTAGTGCTCCAGCTGCTTTTGGACCGCGATGTGTGCACATTAGTCACTGTATGGAAAAACACCAAGCGGGACAGGTAGGCGGCATGAATTAGATCGCAAGGACACTGATGTAGAGAGCAAGCCCAGCCAGCAGAGTGTCCAACCAAACAATGAATAGAAAGAAAAGGCGAGTAGAATGCCCTCGGCACAATAACACTCCAAGTGGAGGAGAGAATATTTTTCTTCTGCAGTAATTAGTAGCACATAAATAGCCTTTGGCAACAGAATTAAAAGTGCCATCGTGATATGTGATCTCTTTACTGGCTTTCTTTCTTTTTATGTTGATAATCGTTTCTAATCAGCCGCACTGACTTCAATTTTTGAAGTTTTTAGTCGATAGCAGGTGAGTCCCTAAATGTAGAAAAAAAGTTTGAGGTAGACCACTCATTCAAATTGTGAAGGCCTTTTAATGTCACCTACATCTAAGAGACAAGCAGCTGTAAGGTTTAAGTGTGTGTGTGTGGGGGGGAACAAAGCAGCCCTGAGACAAATATTCCATATTGTTTCTGTTAAAATATGAAATATTACTGCTACGTTTTGGAGAAAATGCAAATGGTAGCATTTGTGTATTTTTTTCTGTTGTTGAATAATAATAAAAAAATTTTTTTTTGCTCTGTATTTTCTTGTCCTTGGGCTCTTAGGAAAATGTTCGAAAACAGCCACTTTGAAAAACAGTTACTTATTCCCTGCCTGCTTTATCTCTCTCATTAGCTGTCATGAGTGCCCTGTGGAGGACTTGTATCCATTATTTATCCCTAGCCCCCCAAAACAACAGCTGCATGCTTGTGTAACCACCATATGTTATGCTTTCCCCAACATATTGGGAAGAACAGTGTTGTGCAGCTTCATGTGAACCCACAGAGAAATGCTTCCAGTTTCAAGTGTTAAGACTCTTGGAATTGTCTTTCTTATCCTAAAAGCACAGATGCTACTGTTGTGAAAGGCCTTTACATTTGTCATTTAACCATAATACCACCTTGCAGAGTATTTCTGGATGCTCAAGCATCAATGGGATCGTTATATGGGGAGAAGAAGGTCACATTAGGATTTAGCCAATAAAGCAATAAACCCTTGTAGGGGCTGCAGTTGGCGGCACAGAACAAATCATGTCTATTCAGCACTTTTGAGTCTGCAATTAATCACTAAGCTGACACTGGCCTGCCGTCTTGAAAACACCGGATAAACATCCCCGGCAATGGTAACGCAGTGTATCCCAACTGAAACCTGTGGTAATTGTGAAGACATCTGTTGACACTTCTCTCAGTGGTCTAGTTATAAAGGATTAAAATGTAGAGCAATGTGAAGGTCTGACTTGCTATTTATCTATATATATATATATATATATATATATATATATATATATATATATATATATATATATAAATATATATATATATATACATACTCACCAGCCACTTTATTAGGGGTCCAAATGCTCGTTAATGAAAATTCTTAATCAGCAAATCACTTGGCAGACACTCAATGTATTTAGGCATGGAGACATGGTCAAGATGATCTGCTGTAGTTCAAACCGAGCTTCAGAATGGGGAAGAAAGGGGATTTATGTGACTTTCAACTTGGCATGGTTGTTGGTGCCAAACTTGCTGGTCTGAGTGTTGTAGAAACTACTAATCTGCTAGGATTTTCACGCGCAACCATCTCTAGGGTTTACAGAGAATGTTCAGAAAAAGAGAAACTATCCAGTAAGCAGCAGGTCCATGGGCGAAAATGTCTTGTTGACGGCAGAAGTTGGAGGAGAATGGTCTGACTGGTTCGAGCTGATAGAAAGGCAACAGGAACTCAAATAACCACTCATTACAACCAAAGTATGCAGAAGAGCATCTCTGAATGCACAACCTGTCGAACTATGAGGCAGATTTGCCACAGACGTTGAAGATGAGTCTTGATGTGGAGCCGACAAATCTACAGCACCTGCATGGTACTATCATGTCAATATGGACCAAACTCTCTGAGAATGTTCCAGTACCTTGTTGAACCTATGCCACGAATGATTAAGGCAGTTCTGAAGGCAAAAGGGGGTGCAACCCGCTACTAGCAAGGTGTACCTAATGAAGTAGCCACATTTGGAAGTGTGGTGCTCCTTTAAGTCAATGACACCATATTATCATGAAAAAAACAAAACAATTCCTGTGCTAAATGAGTGCCTCAATGCAGTTTGCCTGATATCATTTTTGGCAGATTTGACAAAAAAACTATGTTCAGGTTTTTTAGTAGCTGTTGGTGAACCTTTTAGTATTATTTATGGGACTAAATAAAATGTATAGGAAAAAGTGAGTTGATTCAATAATGTTTTTACAGCACTAACGGCAGGTTACATCCAAAAAAAGGCAACAGTAGGCTCCCTGTTTAATCAGTCTTCACTGATGTTTCCTGACGCTCACAGTATCCTAAACCCACATGTTGTATCTGTTCAATAAGTGTGTGTTTGCCTGCCTTTCTGAGAGGAGGGTAGCTACTTGAAGCGCCTATGCCTTTTGAGGGTTTATTAGGAGGATCGCTGGCAAGATTGTTACTTTAGTGAAATTTGGCATTGGTGTTGTGCATGGTTGCCATACTCACATCTAAGTATCAGCAAGCCTCAAAGGATCATTCTGAGTTGGGTTCTGTGATGTTTAAATGTTTAGTTTAAATTAGATGTTGTTTTAACTGAAGATATAGTTCTACTTTGTTTCCTTTTTAGTAACCGTCAATTGTTTTTAATGTATAGTTTAGTATTTATTAGGAGCTTCTTTGATGCAAATATTAGCATAATCCAGGAACGTTAGGATTTTGCAGATGCCTGTCTCATCAACACAAAAAAGCACCTATGCCTTTACTTAAAATAATAAAATAGTGACGTGCTGTTTGAAGTTTGGACTTTGTGAAGTCACAATGATCTTTTTAAAATCCTTTATGTATTTTATGCAGTGCCCGCAGTGCACACTGGGTTGCTTGATTAATTTTGCAAAGTCTGAAATTGCTGAGCTGGGACCATACATTTGACTCGAAATAAGAATCATTTACGTGTAAGTGGTGTTCTTTGCTGAATACAAGTTGCTAAGATTATATGATTATATGATTCTCATAAATTTTAACATTTACCATTCTTGCTAGAATGTAGAATAGCCATTGTTTTTTTCTTTTAGTTTTTCTTGGCATCGTACAATTTGTCCTTGAGTTGAACTTGCTGAGATGCATGTGTAAAATTGACTTACATGTTGAAACATTTCCATTTGTGTATAATCTTTCTCTTGGTAAAATTATGACTTGCAGATTGCTGCTTACTGCTCTTTTGTGCTGCAGAAATATCTTCTCTATGATCATCTCTGATAATGAGGCTTTGTAGGATTGTGTTGACTTACCCAAAAAACACTAGCACACTGCCAAAACATGTTCTAGTGGTTTCAGTTTGCACCCTTTGTTGCTGCTTAATTGAAAACATACATTTGGTTTCGAATATTCTGTATTTATTTTACATTAACTTAGTTTGATCAAATACACATGACAAAAGATAACTTGTTCTTTACCAACTATAATCAATCTTTATCTGAACGTTTGGTTTTACTTTTTGTTTTATAGTTACTGTCTATCCTGTCAATGATGGTGGCAATTATTACTGCTGTGATCAGTTACCAGAATCTATTTAGGTGTCTTAAGATAATCAAACAATGCCTTTTTATTTTGTATTTTGTTTTTCTTTACTATCCTGATTTGTTTCTGGAGGGATTAAAAAAAAAACGTTTTATGATCCCTCCAACACAATGTTTAGACACATATTTTTAGTTGCATGCATGATGGCAAAGAGAGAAAGCATGAGAGGACTGGACATATAGTTCTAAGGAAAGATGTGGGGGAAGCCTGGGAATCCTGTTGAGTTTACTGAGTTCACTGGAAGGGGATGACACACTGCCCAACCTCCTGCAGTGTCTCTTTTTCTCAATCAGGGTGGATGTGAATAATTTCCCATATAATGTATCTCTCGAACTCTTCACCTCATGCACCTTAACACACAGATGTACTTACACATATGTGCAATTTTGTCCTTCTTCACTCAACCACACACATACATGCCTCAGGGGGTTGGTTCCTGGGTATAGTGTGGATTGAGCGAGCTGGAATCTGCACACAGGGAAACCTGATAGGCCTTGAATAATCATGGCTGTGCCAAACACATGAGGTCACCCTGACTGACTGATCCTGGCTGCCAGCTAGTCCCCCATCGTAATACAGTCAGGTTTGAAACCAATGTTTCTGTGAAATTAATGGGAATACTTAATGTTTTCTTTCTTATTGAGCTTGATGTTTTTCTGGAAATGCAGGAGTTGTTTTATATACGCAAAAGGCTTCTAAATCCTTTATGGATGGAAATTCATATCTTATAGAGTAGTCTGCATTACTACAAGTTAGGTTTGTTTTCATAGTTCGACCATAAGTTAATGGTCACATAAGTGAAATACTTTAGTCTTAGCAGAAACAAGGGATTTAACATTACTAAGAGCATTTAGGTCATTTTTTAACTTTTTCTTATGCTTACGCTTACAGCTTATAATAATTGTAGCTTATAATAATATGAGGTAAAATATGATCTCAGGCCAACTCAGAGTGCAGACAAAAATCCCTGAAAGATTATAATTTTGTGTCTCGAACATCAAACTGTAGTATAAATATATTTTACATTGTCCGCTCAGAGTCCTCAATTTCGATTTCAGTTCACACATTACACTTTTTGAAGGTTTTTAAAGGCACATTTATGATGGCAACCTTAGAGCAATAACCTGCAGACCAACATAACAACCCAAATTCAAGTTAAAAGCGCTCCAAGGTTTGCCTATAAACTGCAAAAAATATTGTAATGTCCCAAACTAACTTGGGTAGACATTGCTTCTTGTTCTACTCATGACATAGTACAGAGGATCTGGACTCTGCCGACTCTGTCGACGTTTTAAATGATTGGATCAGATTTTACATGTTCGGTAAGATTTGGCATTGAACTATGTAATTACCAGCTCAATAAAATTATTGTAAATTGCATGCACTTGTCTGGCATGAAAGCCTACAAAACTTCTTTAATATTATTATAGGAAAATCCCACCGTGATTTTGCAAGTCTCACTTTTCGGCACATAATCGTTCACATTTTTTTTTGAAACCTTGAAAAACTACTCTATTGTCTTTGTTTTGTATCACTTATAAACAACTTTGGGATTTGGCTATGGTCTCATTGTTTTCTTCCTGCTTATGCTATCTTGCCAAAGCCCTAAGTCGGGAGTGCCCAATACGTTGATCATGAGAGGAGTGCGGATCGATTGCACGGCATTAAAGGAAGTAGATACCCCACATCTATCTTTTCGTTTGTAGGTTGATTCACATATAGGGCAGCAAACTGATGCGCATTTAAGCATGCAAACACACACTAAATCTATGTTAGGTTTGCGTTAGTCGCCTTCACAAACTACAGTGTCATGTATAGCGAATTTCCCCGTCTCTTTTAGCAGAGGCAGAGCTGGAGGAGCTAGAGGAACCGGGGTAGCACCAAACGCCCCTGAACTCCAGATATGTATAAGGTACACACATGTATTTAAAGTCAGAATAAACAAAAAAAAGTCACTGATAAATTGAGGCATCAAAAACTACAGATCATAATTTCTTTCATCTGAACTCAAAATTGCATCATAGGATTACTATTCCAAATGTAGGCAATAGCTGACCTTCCTAATAAATAGATCAAAGCAGAAACCTTCATTTCTGAAAACCATCCATCTATGCTTAATGTCTGTAGGTTATTGAATGCAAAAAAATATATATATAAAAAAAAGAAATATATATATATATATATATATATATATATATATATATATATATATATATATATATATATATATATATATATATATATATATATTTCAAATATTCATTGTTTTTGCTTAAGACTTATGGACCCAAATTAACAAAATCTCTTACATTGAAACACAATACGCAAACATATTTAGGTCCTTAATTGATAATGAGGAACAACACAAAAAAAGTGTAGCATGTGGAACCTCTAGAGACTCGCCTTTTATCTCAATCAGCCCTTTGAAATGCTCTCCCAAATCCAAACAATGCTGTCAACTCAAACAGCCAGCCACAAAGGGACCCTGAACATGTGTTCTTTAGATCCCAGCTCCTGTTCACTCGTCACACAAGCATGCAAGATGGACACCCACTCTCCGTCAGCCCCACATACAAGACGACACGGACGGACACACACCCAAACAAACATTCATACAACCGTGTCCGCACTCACATAGTTATAAGCAAACCACCACCCCCACGACAGACCAGTCACCTCTCACTCCCACGCATCTCATGTTCTCCCGATATTATGGTAAAACGGACACGCATAATTGGGCTGGCACTGTTCCTTGTTTTTGTTGGCCGTTATCAATGGCCTCAGTAATGCCTCTAACAGAGTTGATGACTGCTGTAGGCACCGCAAATCTACATGGGAGAACATACAAATACGGTATGCTGTTTCTTTAAAGTCCTAATAGAAAGATTGTAAGCAAGGAAATTATTTTACTTCACATACCAGTAAAATGGATAAGTTCATGAGGAGGATAAATGTTGATGACATTTATGCTGTAGTGTTGTTGTTTTTTTGTACCTCTATTGGTGCAGGCCAAAAAAAAAAAAAAGACATATGAACGAAGGACATAAAAATTGTTTCCCTCGGACATTTCTCTCTATAAAGTGCATGTCTGCTGTTTTGTTGTTTTATGCTTTAAGCTCTCTGCAGCCCTGAAAACCCCTTTCTGTAAGAGTCATTTTGAGGTTGGTTTAAGTTTAAAAAAATCCATGGCTTGTGGTTGGCAGCTGACTAAATGCTTTATCTATGCTGAACATGCTCCTTTTGTCATCATATACCCTAACAATGTGCAATGGCGTGAACTGTAGACGTTAAACTTTACACGTATTCTTTGAATTTTTCGTGGTTGTTTTGGTTACTTAAGAGATCAGAAACCTGTGCTTGAACACCATCTCAAGTTCTTTGTGTATTTTTTTAATAAAAAATTTAATATAATAGCATTCATTAAATCAAAACACTCTTGCAGGTCATCTAATGCTGTTGCAATAAGAAATTAGAATGTATAACCATTTCAATTTGGCCTTAGTATTGCAGTAGATTAAAAATGTATGGTTTTGATTTTGTAAGCTCAACCTTATAAAAACAGTTGTCCAGAATTAATTGTTTAATCAAATACCATTACTAGTATATTCCTAACCCAAAAATAGATCTTGTTCAGCCCAATTTCTGGGTCCAACAAAAAACCGAAGAATGTAACAAATACAGGACTATACACACAAAAAAAACAACTCCGTTTTTTCAGTCCTGTCGCAAAAGAATATTCAAAGTGAATAGCAGAGATTCCAGTACAATCCTAGCTATTAAATTGTGCACTGGAATTTAATTTATTATTTAAAATGGTTAAAGTTTTTTATCCAAATAAACCAGTTGATCGTATTGATTCAAAGATTATGCAGCCATCCCTCTTTCTGAACAAGAGATTAATTTTCCAAATGCACTGTGCAATAATTGTTTTAACAACTGAGTATATAAGTGTAGACAAAGCAGTCCCCCAGTTCATGCCTTTGTTGGTAAATGTTCAAAATCATTTACAGATAGGAAGCTAAAGTCTGTGCTGAAGTATTAACCAGTTATTTCTGGGATGGGAATGCGGTTTGTTTCCGTTTGTAAAATTCGTATAAAATTTCTCAATACATTTCCTGAAGCAAATTAAATGCTGCCCACATGACTTTCCCTTGACTGAATAGATTTTTTCTCTCTAACTTTGTTGTTGTTGCTGTTTATCCTAGATCGATGAACCATTTTGAATTTTCCCATCTTTTTCATGCCGTTCGATGTATTAAGATGGATTTAACAAAAATATTCCCCTTTCCCTCTTTTAGCAGCCCAGGTTTGTCTTGTGGGTTAGTGAGGGCGAGTTAATAGAGTACGTTAAACCAGCTTGTAGCGCTGCCTTTGCTCTGACCCGCGTAGATTGTGCAGTGACCTCTGTGGTGCTGCTCTGAGCCTGCATTTGGAATTCAATCTCCTCACAGGGATATGCTGCATGTTTTAGCAGTCTCCTTTGATAACTTAACCCCCCATACCTCACCCAAACTGTCTATCATTCTGCTAATAAAAAACTGCTTTGTTTTCACCTGCAATGACCTAGGTTAGTGGGCTTTTATGTCTTGCGGGTGGGAATAGAATGCTTGTTAAATCATATTGGTCGCTTCAGACAGATAATCAGACAATCAGCTTTGTTCAGTCTGTACAATGTGAATTAATTAAATTTATGTGAAACACACCGTGTATAACGTCAAATAAATCCATGCAAACTGACAGGTTCTGTTTTATTAGATAAATTTCAAGTGTTAATGAAGTGACTGATGCATCAAATGTAAAACCACTGCTAATCAAGTTTAATCTGTAATATGAAACCCTGAATAACAGTTTAATCAGCTGTTCTCTAATATACTTCTTTTATTTAAAAAGAACATTTGTTGGCCATCTAAATTACTGGTATTCCTATTCTTAAGCCAAATGTTTAAGGTATTTTATCAAAAAAACTAAAATTACACAGCCCTGATCTTGAAGATGCATAATATGTCATCCCAAGAAGACCTTCTCCATTCCTATTTATTTCTCACCCCATCCTGTAATGGAGAGAGAAACAAATTGTATATTAGTAATTGTCTGCAGCTACACCACCCCATACTGAGATCCATTAGTGCCATTTAAAACGCAGCACAGGATGAGACTGCTCCTCTGTAATTCAATAAAAGCGAGGCGCGGAGATAGAGGAGGAAGAAAAAGCAGAAGGCTCTCGAAGGAGCTTGACAGCTGATCATCTGCAGTCTTTCAAGGGGTGAACCATCGGCTGAAGGTGTGTCTTTCTATTTTACTTGTATGCTTATCTATTTTTCTGTAGTTTAGGGCCCAAAACCGAACTTGCACTTAAAAGGATTTGATTGTGCATCTTCACCATTGAGTTTGTTTGGCATCTTGGGACAAACTGGTTGATTTCTTTCAAAAACTTTTTCATAAAAAGACCCAATTTATTCGAATTGAACTGAATTAATTTATCATCTGTGAAAATGTGTCGCATGTAAATAAATGTAATCTTCACTTGTAGCTGGAAACAGGAACTCGAGGATTTCAGCTAGACATTGGTAGGCATTTTCTAGTGCTATTCAATTAAAACCAATCTGGAGAATTTCTGTTTGAAGTTGCAGTGAGACTTGAAGATTGCAATCAGACATCAGCAACCTGCTGAGAATCTTTGGTTTAATTACAAAAGAGACGAGAGAGTTAACTCTCTTGCATGCTGTATAACAGCTAATGTCTTAAAGTAACTTAAAAAAAATTGTCAGACACAGGAGGAGTAAAAACTTGGAATGAATGAATGGCTAAAACACTTTTTTTATCATCATGTTTTTTACTGAAAAGCAGAAACATTAATATCTGAATATGGCTACTATGCATTTTAAATAGAGATAAATAATACAACAAAACCCCAATCAACAATACAGTATCAGTGTTTTCAGGTTTGCATTCACAAAGGACTCTTTGGAAACGCTTTTATGGTAGACTAATATATTTTATCTACCCTTGTTGTTCTTGTTTTTTTTTTTTGTAGTTCACTGTAGAATAACAAGCCTCTATTTGACCGTCAAACCTCAGATCCAGGAAGAGCAGCGTGGATTTCATCCTTGCCGTGAACCCTTCCAGGAATGCTGTGGGTGATATTAATTTGGTTGTCCACTCTATGTTTTTGTGGATGTGGAGAATGTCCCCCACAGCATTTTCTTGGAAGGGTGCTGTGACAGCATGGGTTGCTGGGGAGGCTTTTATTTGCTACTTTTATCCTTTTTTTTTTTTTTTTTTTTTTTTTAAGACAAAGCAAGTGCTGAGTAGACATTTTTGACACTGTAATGTAAAGGGCTTCAAATTTTAAAATTGTTGCTCCCTTTAAGAAGGTATTAGGTTAGTCTGCATACCAGGCTTCCTTCCTCAGTTGATACACATTACTTTTTAGTCAGTTCCCCTTTGACTTCAAGTTTGTGCAAGGTTGTTTATCCTGTGTTGCTCTTTGAAGGGCTTGCGACCAATCTAGAATGTACCCTGCCTCTGTCGTTGAAATTATGAAAAATAAGGAAAAGATTGAGAATAATGTGGTTTGTCAATTAAATATTTTTGCAATAGTATAACTGCATGTTTTGTTCCTTTATGCACTTTTATTAGTTATTTACATACACAGTAATCTCTTGATGTGTATGCAGTTCAATGTTATGGACAAAAAAAAACAGCTGAGCTGGGTTTCTTTAAATGCGAGCAGGTATGAATGCAAAAATTTCCGTTTTATTCTTCTGTTCCACTTATTTATTTATTTATTTTTTTGATGCTAACTCCTCCATCATGTTCTGATAAATAAATGTATAAAACATTTACATAATGTATTCAATGCAAAATGTATTCCCTTAAGAGTGATCCAGTGATTGCTGACTGCCGAACAGACGTCAATGAATTATGCAGTGGCATCACTGTCGTCGTGAATGCACTTTTAAAGGTGCCCTTTTTACCTCAGCTAGCAGTAATACTCCTACTTACCTAAAGTTTTTGCAGCCAGAAAGCTTGTCTGGTTCAACTGAAACATATCCTGCAATGTTTCAGTTGAAGAACATGTGAAAGTCATTCCTGGCTTTACATTCTGTTTAGTCCCGTATGTATGAGCGATGTGCTTGAAGGTGTGCCTGTTGAATTTAAGGAGACTTGAAAACCTTGAACAAATCTTTTTTTTTCTTTTTCTGGTTGCTAGGGAGTAGGAAAAATTGAGTTGTGGAATAAATATCTCTCCTTTTTTTATGCAGCACTGTGAGAGTAAGCCTGCCCACCAATTAGCACATGCCAATTCTTACAGCCCATGAATTATTAAGAGCAACCCATCGACTTGGAGCAGTGGCGGAGTGCAAAAAGAGGACCAAGCCACCTGAGCACCATATCTTCATTTATTAAAGTCAGAGGTGTCTCTCCGCTGTGCTAAAACCATGGAAATGAAAGTGCTAATAACCTTGGCAAAGACGAGCCTGCTCTCTTTTGTGGTCTTCCGTTCTGTGGAATCTAGAAATCATACTAATTTAAAACTTCTTAGGCTACATAGAGTGTGTAAAGAGTGGAGGAAAAAGACAAACTAAGACACGGGTAGGACAGTGTACTCTATTACACTGAAACACCAGCTACCCTCGAGGTCGACCAAATCATTCCTCTTGCAGGATTTATTGCCTAGTGGTGGCAAAGGCATTGAGGTGCTGTGAACCTTTAGCCATTGTCAACATGGAAGGTCTTTACAGCCATATACAGGGGCACAGGTGGAGCCTGGCTTGTTAACTCTGTATTCAGGGCACCAGCTAACCCCTGAAATATAAACCAGGGAGGGCACCAGTTAAGAGCTGCTAATTTGTCTTTTCCTTTTGAAAAACACAATGTTTGTTCTCACAACTGTAGCCTTATAATAAACCCTGTAAAAACCAGCTTTGGGTAGAAACATTGACATAGAGGAGATCGTTGTGCATGAACATCTGGATAGATTAATTGATTTTTATTGGTGCATTGTTCAGTGCTGCAGGATTGTCACATATGCCTGTCAGTTAAAACGAAATATGAAACCGGTTTCTCTTTATATTTTACTTTTTGCTCCCTTCTGAATTGATTGCAAAAAACTATAGAGCACAGACAAGTGGGACTGTTAAGGAAAAAATATATATGGATAATATGACATTGCACTGCTTTTAAGTGTTGTTGTTTTTTCTATTTTCTGCTTCCTTATTGCCATACTGCAGGGGAACAGAGGAAGAAAAAAAAGCTGTTTTTCAGATGTTTTTAAATAGAGATCCCGACAGCCTACTTAGTTTTTTTCCGCTTGTACTCAGAAATGGCTGGCTCAGTCTTGGCTCAGGAATATACATTAACAATGTCCCAGTTTGTCACTGAAATTGCTTAAGTGCCCTTTGGATAGCTTTAGAGGCAATGTTTACTGATGTTTTTGCTTTTGAAAATCCACCAGGTCAATGTAGTGAAACACAACTGTCACCCAAGCCTGCACCTACATCTAAACGCAAATCTTATGTCCTTCAGTATGCCTGTCTATACTATGTTTTCCTGTTATCCTTCCTTACAGAAATTCTTCTGTTAAGACTTCGTAATATTCTTACTGATATTTATAGATATTTTAGAATTTTGCTAGCATTTATATACACATATAGAGTACTTTAAATAACAAGAAAGACCTTTCTTTTCTGAGACCGATGACATGATTCACAACAAGGAAAGGGAGCACTTCTGACTACATATTTTTGACTCATGAGAAATATTATAGGTATCTTGTTCAATATGATGGTAGTGTGAACTCAGGAGAGGGGTATACAGATTAGGATTTCATCTGCAGTATTGACGATGCCTAAAGTGTTATTCAAAATTTTGTTGTCACTCCATATTACATCTATAGTCACAAGATGTAAATCTTGACAGGCATGATTCAGATACAAACAGTGAGATGAGCTCCCTCTTTATGATGCCTGGGTTGTAGCCAAATGGCCTCCAAAGTCACCAGATCTCCTTTGCATTATGGATAATCAGCCCCTGTTTCATATATAAAAGTTTTACCATCACCACTTGATCCTCGGTAGGATGCATGGACGTGTCACTGACAACACAGAAAGAGCACTTCAAATACAAACAGATGACTAAAAATTGTATTACTGCTCAGGCTGATTGGTTGTGATGGAGAGGATATGGAGTGTGTACATCTTTTGAATAACTTCTAACAGTTTCAGTTTGTAATAAGAAAAAGAGATCAAACAATACTTTCCAAGTAACCAAAGCATCAGAATTGGTTTAATTCTAATTTTAGCTATACGAAGCAAAAATGGTCTTTTTTGGAACTGATTCATAATTTTCTGTGTTTTAGTTTATTTTTTAGTGCTGCCTCAAATAATAGTGCAAGCAGGAGTCTGAAGCATCACTGAGGGATCTGACCTAAAACTTTTGAGGGTTTCTTTAGTTATCAAGAAATCCTCGTGACCGCTCTTAACCACCCGCCAACAAACTAGTTTTTGTCAACTTTGTCTGAGCAACCTCATTGTATTTTTATGAGATGTATATTTAGACCTGATACAATCAGCAGAATTGTATAAAATCGGGCAGGTTAGTATAATAAACATTTATCCTCATCACAGCGAGTTATTAACTATAATGGAGCAGATGGAGCTGTAAGAACAAGTGAGGTCTCTTGCGAGATATCAAGGTTCTTGTAAGTAATTACTTCAGCAATTCCAGAAAATTCCTTCTTGACTTAAAACCAAGGAGGTCTCCTCTGGCCAGGTCAAGTGCTGTGTGTGTGGCAGGGCAAGCTGTAACAACCCCCCCCAATTCACTGGTCAGAGATAATTAGAAAAAAAAGATGATAATAAAAACAACATGAGCCTCATTGTGACGGTAATTGCCCATTCACAGAATCTGGCAAGCCCCTCATTTTCAGTCTCACAGTGATGCTTCTGTATTGGACATTTAAGGGACTGCCTGCTGCTGTTCATGTGCTAATCAGTGTCTTGGTACAAAGGAAAAAGTACTATGTTTTTGAAATGCTGAAGCCCCTCACTCAAAGGGTAAAAGGAAAGGAAATCCGTACATCTAAACAATAACAGCTTACTGCTATTATCTCATAAAAACTCCTTAAAGGGAAATAAAGGGTTAAGTAAATAAGGGGATGGAAACAACAAACTTTACCACAGACTATCTTTTCATAGTAAAACGATTATAACTCTGAACATCTCATTTTGAAAAAGATTTCTAAGGGTTTCATCAGTTGTCAGAAATCAAATCAAATATTTTTTTTCAATGAACAATTAAAATTTTATCACTCATGGTAAAACTGAGTAAAACCATTAGGGAATCTGAACTATAAATATAATTATATAATATGAATATAATGGTGATAGCAAGGAGGGGCATTCCAACCTCAAAGACTGGGAAATAATTAACAAATATACATTTAGAAAAATACCAGTAAAACCTAGAAAGAAGGTCAGCATTTATAATAAAAAAAAAGTATTCCATGTTTTTCACTTACTTGGGAAATATCCACTTGACAGGTATGACTGTTCACTGCAGATTGCTGTGTTTATATCCCAAAAAGTCAGGAATAAAACAAAAAAAGTCAAAGTAATAATCTGCAAAGACCAGAAACCTGTTTATGAGAAAATGATGAATGAATCTGATAAATTTGATGAAAAGAGTTCTATGAAGCTGGATTAGAATACTTAGTAGCTTTATAAATAAATGCAGTCTTACTGGGCATGCAACATTTAGTTGCACAAAACTGTGTTTCCCAGCCTGAACCAGGCTGATAAATTTTTCTCTTTTTTCTTCCTCCTCCTACCATGATGTCGAAATAAGTCATAACTTAAGCTACCTTTGAAGATCCAAACGTACTATTTGCGTCAGTGAATGGGTTTGTTTTAACCCAGATGGCCTGTGTTTATGTGTACTGGCTGTGATCCATTGCCGTGTCCAAGTGTTGCATGCGTTAAACTCTTCCAGCAGCCTGGCAAGGACACAGCCAACCAGAGTCACTGAGGCAAGTAGTCAGGATACGTGGAAACATTACAACATTACACTCACCTACTCCTCAGACACGATGACTTATCTCATGAATAAATCACACTATCAAGGTCCGAGTGACTCAGACACTGCATCTCTTCTTTTTTGGCAGTCGTCTCCTTCCCACTCCATCTTTATTCCTCTGTGCTGCTTCTCTCTTTCAACCTCGCATCATATATATATATATATATATATATATATATATATATATATATATATATATATATATTCATTAAATCTCTTGCACTAGCTGGCTACCCTACAGTGCTCACTTTATTTATCACATAGTTGTGACATTTTTTGGATAAACACACCCACTCTGATTGAACTCTGCTCGTGAGAGCCGGGAAACAGTTGGGTTTCCAGTAAGTCATGCGATTGACAGACCAGGATGGCCTGCCCAGAGTAGGCTGTCTCTTGTCCTTTAAATCACTCAAAGAGATGCTTTTAAAAGGTCTCTAACTCCGGCATCAGGCTTTTAGACCGGACTAGTAAAAATAGAGAGAGGATATTTTGGAGAAACCAATAAACTGGTAGTTAAGTACAATAAATTATTTAAAAAAAATCTTTTGGATATCGTTTAGAATGCGTCATTGTTCTCCGATTGAAACCAAGTAAAACAATCCCCTGTGCAGTCCTGATGCCGGCTGCTGACAGCAGCTTTGCAGTACACGACATCGGCAGAAAGAGGTGGGAGGATACCGGTTATCGTCTGTTGATTAATACTGCTATTCCTCGAAGAGGGGGATACTTGCTTAACACACAGTGCGAGATCTAGCACAGCACATTCTTTGCCCTACTAAACTCTTCTCAACACTATGTAAAAAACCCCTAATGGTGCTTAGGCTGGAAGAAGAAAGGGGATTAGGAGAGATTCAGAGGAGAAAGCACAAGGAACAGACATAGGACGAGTAGCCAGATGAGGATTTGGGATGGATTTACAGATAGATTGGCACTGACTGAATGGATTGGGGAAGGTGAATAGAGGATACAAGAAAGACTAGAATGGGATGAATTTTGTTATGAAAGGTTATAGAGGAATGGCGGGAGGGGAAACAAGGTCCACAGAGTTTAGTAGTGTGGACAGTTTAGTGTCTAGTGTATTGCATGTATGAAAATATAAATGTCAAAATTTAAAGCTTGAGATAGAAAATTTTTAAAACTCACATAAACTTGTCAAATGAGAATTATGGGGAACATTTCCCCAGCACACAACCACTGTGAACAGATAACTGTTTTTAGATAACAAATCTAAGCATATGGCCTCCGGAAGTTGCAGCATAAACATATGATCACGGAGGGATTGTGTTGTGCATGCTTACAGGTGTTTGAGGTCCAAAGCAAATCATTAAAAAAACTGATCTACCTCCTTAGCATCCTGATATTTACTTATAAGGCCAGTTAATAATCCAGGTATATAAACCAGATGTATGAAACCAGGAGACATCCAAAACATGCAGAAATCTGTCTCTCAAGAGCTGGATTTGGAGACTCCTGCTTTGTTAGGAATTAAATAAAAACACTTCCTTTCTAAGAAACCATCCTTTCTTAATACATTCATCACACAAACATCCCAAACTTGCTGTTAGTACGTCAGCGTTAGCAGACGAAAAAATGAAACATTAATTTAGTTTATAACACATTTTTTTACGTAGAAACAACCAGCAAAGATTCACCTGCAGATATTTTACCTTTAAACTTTTCAACTGTAAAAATTGGCCTGCACAAACAAACAACTAGAAGTCAGCATCAACATTTTTCTGCATATTTGGTATCCTTTTGGTGACCCAAGCTAAAGCAATGGCTGTAGATCTAGTTGGGCAGCTTTTAGCCAATCAAATCATGCTTCTTTTATAACATGACAAAGTTTTAGACAAAGGGCATCTTTAAGGTTTTAAATACATAAAAAATATGATCTGAGGTAAATTTGGTTTCTGTAACATGTTTCTAACTACTAATGAATTCTTTTAAAACGTTTAAATAAAACCAAGTTCTGTTTTTGGAGTAAAAAAATGGACAAAAAACGGTGATATTCTCAGAAATGAATGAAGCTACAAATGACCTTGCTTGTACTTATGTGTAGCATTGACATAAGTTATAAAAGTTATTTATTTAGGCTAACACAGCCAGAGTCACAGCTTGGATATGCAGGAGGGCCTGATGCAAGATAAGGATTAGGATAAGGTCATTAAGCCTTCCAGTATAAATAGTTTTGACCCTAAGCACATGAATGCATATAATAATTCCTCAGCTAAGTAGATATATCTGTAAAAAGATTTTATGTTTCTAAAATTCACTTTGCAGCTCACATGTCCAAGTTTGTTTGTGTATTTTGCTTTATTCTGTGTTTGTTGCAGCAAATAAAGTAATATAATATAGTAATCCTTTAGTTTTCATAACCTTATTATCCAGGTGTCAGCGTGGCTGATTTTGACTAATGGACAGCCTTACAGTGTTTAGTGTCCAGATACTCCAACCATTCAGGAACTTCTTATTTAGTCTTACCTGTCTCAGGCTCTCATTCTATACCATGACAACCTGGAGTTACTGATAAGATCCTAATGTGCTAAGGTAAGTTTATCATAAATTGAGGGAGGAACATTGCCCAGTACATCAGATAGTGCATAAGATCCTTATTGTCTAAAGAGTTTTACAGTCCATTTGTAGTACATTACATGCAAACGCAACAAAGCACATTAATATTCACCAAATGTATTTTGGTTTACATACTTCAACTAAATAATTAAATGTGTTTCTAAAAAAACTGATATACAATATAATAATGTATTGAATGATAATTTAAGAGACATTATATTGCCGGCCGTATGGCTATGTTGCCTCTAGATAGATCATCCAATTGAAAAATTGGCCTCTGCCATCTTTTGTGGTAAAGGTCATCAGAACGGCCTACCCTGATGAAGCACTTTTATAGTTTTTGAATTATCCATTTGTATGGAATGCAATAGCCATATAAAATGTATAGTAATATTGAAACTTCAGTTTTAATTTTTAATTTTTTTTATTTAATCTGATCTGACTTTGAAGGAGCCTTATTAGCTATTGTGATCACAAACCCTAAAAAACAGACATGTTTTTGTGTGATATAAATTAAGCAAGACCAAATAAAATAAAAATTTCAGAAAAAAAGAAAAAACAGACTGGAAAAAGAAAAATCATCTTGCATTATCCTGGTACTGTCATCCATCATCCAAGGTCCCTCAGCTGTAAAAGGAGTTACTTCTGTAGCTTCCAACTACAACACTGTCTGTTTTCTGTTAAACATGCATGCAAAATATTTATTAGAGTATAGTTTATAGTGTAAAGATTTAAACCGTTTAGGCTTTTTCATTTATATTAATTTCCAGAACTTAATACCAGGAAACCTTGCGTTTTTGCAGCATTGTACAGATAGTACTTTATTTGGTAAAGATGGGATTCATGTATTTGCACTCCAATTTATGAATCATTCTTTTTTTTATGTTTGTATTAATTATGCTTTAATATTAATACCAACATATTATTTTATATGTTGAAAGGAAGGGTGTTATAGAATAGCATGTACCCAAAAACCCAGGTGTGAAAATAGGACTAATGGTTTATTTAACCAACTAGTCGGTTCAAATCCACTTCACCAGCATAACTAGCAAAAGCCTATAGAAGACTAAAAGGATTTTGAAGAAAACAAAAATAACTGGTCAACATGCATATCCCCATGAATATCAATATTCTGTGGGAGAATCTTCTGTAAACAGATTGGTAAAGCTCTAAATTGATACTAGGGCAACCAATGGACTTCTTTGGCAATCAAATAATTTGGTTTAATCACCATGTAACTTATTCTGCTCATCATGATCAGAGCAATCTTTGAATCTTCCTCTTGACTGCACAAACTTAAATTTAACATGGTGAAGTACTGCCCTTACATACACAGTTTACAACTTTACATTTTATTCACTGATAGTAGTTACTCATTGAATGCTCTTTAAATTAGAAACAACGACCACCCTTGACTACATTCGATTCATAGGCTGTCGATGGCCATAATGTTCGTGTTGCTGCTGAATGGAAATGCTGTTGTTGAAGTTGATCGTCATCAGTGCTTTGTCTTCCCCATCCCCCTCTGCTGTGTAATGGTGGTACTTTAGTATTTCAGGCTTATTTTGTTTTGTTTTACACTGAAAAGAATGTGTATCAAGTCAATTCAGTTTTAACCCTCATCATAGAAGTGCGCACTGCAAACCACAGTTAGTTGATACTAGTTGTTAGTGAAATTCTGGCTTGAGTGAGACTGGCAAGCTTCATGTTTAGACAGATTTGAGTTTGAACAACCCACAAAAAACAAGCATTAATCCCCCTGTCCAACCGCCCTCCCTGTGCACTGGAATCAATTTTTCCAGAAACAGCTTTGTCCCTGATATGAAATTTTAAAATATCTCCAAGTTAGTTAGATTCTTGTACAAATCCAAAATTACCTCAGATCTTATTTTTCAGCCACTTACTTCCTTAAAGTTGCCATTTAACAGTAAAATGGGCCAACCAGCTAAGGCTTTTTCATGTATTGAAAGAAGCGTGATTTGTTTGGCTGGAAGCTGCTCAACTCCAGCTAGTTTTGAGTAGTTTGGCTTTGGTCACCGGAAGGTCACTACATTTGCAGGGGAATTCTTGCTGCTGAATTTTTGTTGTCGTAAGCAAGCAAGCAAGTTTTGCAGGTAATTTTATAGTTGAAAAAAAAAAATCATACAGTCAATTGAATAAAAAAAAAAATATCTGTTACAATGAATTGTCCCTATAAATTCTTAAAGTAGTGTGTCTCACAACACTTAAGTTGGAAGTTTGTTACTTATTGTTAAGGTCCTTGGTTAAAAGCATCTTCTAAATGACTCAATGCACTTTGAAATACTAATGACAAGGTAGAAAGGTTTCTCTGAACTGTAAGGGCACAAACATAAAAACCTTTGGGTGCTTTTTTTATACTGGTAGCACTCTGCTGTATACCAGCAGCTTCTTTAGTTCCTGTGGTTTGAAGTGTGAACTACATAGAGATTAAACTTGATTTACGGTTTTCTGAGTTACACCACTTTGGATAGAAACAATGCCAAACTTTGTAGACCTTTGTGAAGTTTAACAACAAATTTCCAAACACCTTCTGCAGCATTGAATATTGCATTAACTTCCTGTTAAGTATATATTTTTCATACAATTTCATACTTTGTGTTTCAAATGGAAAATCTGATGTTAAAGTTGCCGTGGTTTATTTTAGAAGTTTCACATGTTTATTTCTATTGGTAGCACTGTTGTGCCTATAATCTTATACAAGGAGTATGCATAAATAAAATAAAAATACAGTGTGGTCCTCAATCAACACCTTTTACCTATGCTTACTTTGCCTGGAGCTATTGCAAAATGAGTTACCTTTTAGCTTGATGTTGTTGGTGTGCAGAATAATAATAGTTTAGCTATTTGTAGCGTATTTCTAACTTTCCAAATTCACATTTCATTTTAGCCTTCTTCTATTTTATTGATAGAAGTTATCTTTTGAGTTCTGGTTTTGCTAAAATGTGACAATAGATTAAAAGTAACATAATTAAATTCGACAAGTACATTTTTGTCACACTATTGATTGTTGTTATGATGTTGATCCAGTTTCGGCCATTTTTAGAGCATTTACCTAAAGTCTAAGAGATTATCATCCCTGGCCAAAACAAAATTACTTTTCACAACCGACTGCCAATAGATATTTATTGAAGCAAATATTCTGTTACATTAGGCCAGTACACATTCATAATTATAAACAGTTTATCATTTATCAAATTTTTTGTCATAGATATTTTGTCAGACAAAAACCAAAGCATGAAATATAGAATAGGGAAGTCAAACTTTTCGAGTAAAATGTCAGAAAAGGAATAATAGTTAACACAGGGGTTTTAGTAAAGGGGTTTACAATTTTCCTTACACCCACTTCAACCTGGGCTTAATGAAAAGGAATATTTTGGCCTAACATCCTTATAAAAGGCCATTTTGTTTATATACATAAATGGTCATATTACATAAAATGAATCTGTTTTGGATTCTTTGTTCAGGTTTTGAAATTCAAAATCTTTTTGACCATGCTAACTTGTCCATCTATTTTATGTTGGGGTATTTTTTTCCTCACTATGGTTTACATTTGTTTAATGAAAACAAAAGCATAGCTTTGCTTTGACTGATTGCTGCTGCATGACCTTTTTTGGAACTGGATTTACAGCTTGTCTTGCAATTAAAGAGTGGCACCAATTCTAATTCTGTTTTTTTATGTGGTGCAATATTTTTCAGCTGTCTTGTTGGGATTTTGTTTTAAAATGCAGTTCCTGTGGCTCTCATGACTTTTTTTGATGTGTTTAAGCACAGAAACTTTTGTTTATACACTTGATATTTCTGGCAAGGATAAAACATGAACTGCTGCATCCTTGTCAGGTAGGTTTTTTAAGATCCCTGTGGGGAATCACTGCATAGGTTTTTCAGATGTACGTCATAAAATAACTTTATAAACCATCGCAATCCAACTATTCTTTGCTGCCTAGCTGATTTGTTATGGCTTTTTCAAGTCTTCCTGTCACAAGAGTGGTTGATGATTCATGTCACTGTTTAGTCTGGCAATTGTCAGTGATTACATTCCTTGAGGGGATGAAAGTGACATTCCAGACTCCTACCATAAACTGGATTTTAAAGAAATTGAACATTCAAAATGAACAAGACATGGGCTCAGTTTTGTGACTATGTTATACTTCTCTGTATTTCAACTGATATTTTCTTTATATACAATATATTTCCTCAGAAGTTCACAATACCAGTTTCCATTGAAATTCACTTTCAAAATTGATACAAAAATTATGTTAGTGTCTTTTTTTTATTTCAAAGAAATTGTTGGATTCAGTTTTATGGAGACATTATTGATTGTATTACCCAGAAGTGAAAAGGTTTTCTGAAGAGTCCAGATTTACCTGTTTGTTTGTTTTTTAACTAGAGTGCTTATGTTGTAACATGCAATCCTTTTCCTCTTTTGCTATGGTAATCATGATCCCGATCATGGGTCTAAAAACTTTTCTTCACTTTTACTCTTAATTTTACTTTGTTGAATTTGTTTCTGTTCCTTAATTACTCTTATAAAAAATGTTATGTGATGTGTTGTGAGCCTATAATGAACTGCACTGAACTGAAACAAATTTAAAATGACTGAAGAAAACCCAGATGAACCAACTGAATCAACCAGAACTTACCTAAACCAAATTTAAGTAAATCCAACAAACCATAAGGACCTTAACATAAATTGATAAGAAAACAAATTATTAACTAGTTTAAACTGATCTGCTTTATATCAACCCAGCTGGACCAAACTGAAGTAGCCTCAACTAAAACTGTCTTTACTCATCTAACATGTCATCTAACAATGACCTGTTTACACTGATATGTTCCATTCCCTACAGCACAATTAGAGTGATAAATGTACTGGATTTATGTATTGGTTTTCTAATATCACTGATCACGCAAAACATCTTTGAGCTGCAAAGTCACCCATACACCTACTAAAAATACAATCATGAACAAATCCGCAGGTAAACATTGTTTTGTCGGTAAATCTCGTAACCTCAGCTTTGTCTGACAGCCACTGTTCTTTTCTTTTTTCTTTTTACCTTATTCCTTAACCAGCATGTATAGACCTATAGAAGTAAAGACTGTATTGCATAAGTTAGCTGCTTTTACATTTCTTGCCCTAGATTATTGTTTTTAGTTTTTTTTTGTTTTTTTTCTGTATAATCACTGTTGGCATCATTTAGGTATACAAACATTACATACTCCATAAAAGATATGCTTGTTGCTCACAGTCAAAAAAACCACACATAGTTTCCTGAGGTCATTGTTGGGCACTAACTCATGCGTTAAGCTGTTTGTAACTTTCAGCCTCTCTGCACCTTCTCTGTCAATTACAGGCATATTTATGAATTTGAGCACAGTTGACCTTCTGGAATAGTGGACCTAAATTTGTTTGTCTGCAGCATAGCATGACGAATAGTCGAGTGTCTTCGATATCAATCTGTCTCCTGTCTCCCTCTCTCGGCCTGACATTCTGCTCTCTATAGTTGTTCATTCAAGATCTGGCAATTTGTCAAGCAATTGGCCCTGGATGTCAGACTAAGCCATGCCAACGTAGAGCTACTATAACACAAGGGACTGATAAATATCCAGAGCAGATGTACTTTTAAAGGTGAGGGGTAAATACAGGCTGAAGTTTCGGTTATGGGGCTCTTCATCTGTCTTTCAGGATCCTAATGAAGCCTAGGCATTCCAGGGCAGGGTGCCAGCCAATGTGTATGACTGCAGTGCCACGCATTTGTTTCAATGAAAAACACTTATACAATGTCCTCCTCTACGTCTTCCACAGTCCCCTGTTTATACTTACACTTCCTGTGTAAAACATAATAAGACTAAGAATGTGCCCAATTAGTGGCAAAGAATAGGGCTGGGGCTTAGTGGTTGCTTCTTTTTTTTTTTCATTTTCATTTTCCATACAAATCTTAACTTTCCATCTGGGTCCAGAGCTGTAGTTACATTTGGGTCGTAAAGTGGCATTTCCCTAGGTTTCAGTTGTAAGGGTGTCATAGCTATTCAAATTACACTTCAAAAATGAAGTTTGTAACCAGAAATGCCAAATTTTTTTTTTACCATTTTTACTCTATGAAACCCTTCCAGATATAAAGAAATCTATTATTCAAGTGTTTTTAATTGCAACTCGTTATCTGTCTTTTGTAGTTAATGTCTTGCATCATCGGGTATATTTCTAAAATAGTAACACTGGTACTAAAATATTCCAAAAGTTGTAGCTGTTTTGGAGGTGTTGTTGGACTTTTATAGACTGTAATGTATATATATATATATATATATATATATATATATATATATATATATATATATATATATATATATATATATATATATATATATATATATATATATATATATATATATATATATATATATATATATATATATATATATATATATATATATATATATATATATATATATATATATATATATATATATATATATATATAT
>JAVLVB010000350.1:194817-211798 GCA_032876305.1 Orestias chungarensis | reverse complement strand
AAAATGCATGCCAATGACACCATAACAAGTTTTCTATGGAAAATCTATTTTGGGGTAAGGATGCAAGCACCTAGGGTCAGTTGGTGAGTGGATTTGGCACATTTGATTTCCTAATATGTCCCTCGTTTGTTTGTGTGGCCTTTCAAATGAGCATCTCCCTCTACCCACTTTTTCATTGCAGTCATCATGCAGTCTACACTCCCACACTGCAAAGCTTGCAAACAGGCCCAGCTGGCTGTAATGATGACAAATCAGCCCAAATATTTATGTCCGTGGAGTTTCACTTTGTCTCTGCCCACGGCTTGCTTTCTCTTACAGATTCCTCGGCGGCAGTCACTGTGTACTTCCAGCCAAACCATCATAATCTGCACAGTACAAACACACTTAAGCCCTAGTTATGTCACCCAAACGCTGGCTGACTCTTAGTGTCTACAGAGAACGAAGTTTAGGGTTGCTGCAGGACTGGTAGACACAAACTGGTTCCATTTTTAGGCTGTGTTTGGGGACATGGTTTCCAACCTGATATGTAAAAGTGATGGTATTTTATACTTCAATTAAGAAAAGAAGTGTGTGAACGATTATTCAAATAAATCACTAAACCAAGCACAAGTAATTTCGAGGACTTCAGGGTGTGCAGTTTATTAGAACTTAATATACGTTTCTGATTTGAGACAAATGTTAAATAACTTCATCTATAAGATGTTAATCTAATCACTTTTTATTTTTTATTTAACACTTACAAGATTTTTTTTTTCAAATAATATCAATTACTGTTACAACATTTATTATATTGCAGTCTTTGTGCATTACTGATTTTGTTCATACCATATCAAACAGGGAATTTAGAGAACAATTATCCTAACAATTGTGTTTTTAGATGGTTTAAAAAAAAAGCCGGAGTACTTGGAGGGAACCCGTACATCAGGAGGACATGCAATCTCGCTGTTTAAACACCCAATGCTGGAATCTTAATCCAGACCTTCGTGCTGCAAGGCTACAGTGCGATTGCATCAACATGCATCCCCGTAATATTTGAATGCCTAGTTTTTGTATTATGTTTCACGGCTTCTGATGTAATCAAATTTTGTGCTCATGTCTGCACCAGCGACTGCAAAAAATGGAGGCTGTTGAAACAAAACAGGAACGAGAAGGATGTAAACAAAACAAGAAAATATTTGGCAGAAAAATACTATATAAAGTCTATTATTGTAATAGGCAGTGTCGTTAGGCCTATTACTATATTCAATTTAGTCTTTCGTATTGTTTGCCAACTAAATATAAAATAATAATGAGGTTTATTAATAATAATAATAATGTTTTTTTTAATCTTTTACTTTACTATTTCTCTTCTTTTTCTTTGCCCTCCACCATGTTGAAAGTAGTTGCATACTGCGTGCAGCATACTCTCTGTTCCTTTGTCAATCAATTACACCGTTGCTAATTGGTTGTTGTGCCAAACGACAGACACAAAAGATGAACATTTTTAACTTTAATGGGTTACGTTTCTAGACTGCATGTGCATGTCTACATGTATTAGCTTGAGATTTCACTAGCTTGAATTTTAGCAGTCGAGCAAGTGCATTCAAATCCAGGTTTAATTGAAAATGAATGGAGAGGTAGAGACGCCGCCTCCTGTGTGTCGAGCCCATAAAACCTCTTTTTTTTTACTGCTCCTCCTCTCCTCTGCCCCCGCATATAGAGAGCCTCCAGTTTCTTCTCTTAAGATGCATTTGGCAATAGGATCAGCAGTGCTGCATTCCCAGGTGAATTGGAAATGATTTGCTATTCACTCCTCTGGGTATGGTTTACCAAGAGGGGCATGGATACAGACTGAACAACTAAAAGAAGAGGAGGAGAGGCAGGTTTCCAGTGTCCCTTGCTCTTCTTTGAGCATTGAGATGCAGTCATGGTTCCTTAAGCACATGTTTTTGGGCTAAAGGTTTAGAAGCAGCAATCCACGATAGACGTGGGATTTGTGTTCCTTCCGTGCTTAAAGGTTGCCGTGAATGCAGCCGACCGCTGAGCAAACTGTTAGTTTGGCAGTTTGGAAGGGATGCCTCTGGGAGCATGCTTGCCTCTAAGAGTCTTTGCAGAGACTTTGCCAGCATGAATTAGTGGAAAATGAGTTTGAAGGCTCTTTTTCCTTTCATTTTTGAGAGACTGGCTGTATTTTCTTTTACAGCACTGTCTGATCGGACTAAGCAGAAATGCATATTAACACAGTAACATACATATATGTTATGCATCAGCCTGGCGACCTGAAATAGTGGTGTCACGACCGTGGGGAGGCTTGGGCAGGATTGTGCCGGTTTACTGATGATATTGACAGCATGGCCTTGTCTGGCCCAGTTCCAGTGTTGAGTTAGCTCCCTTGGCCTCCTATAAATCAGGCCCAATTACTACATGGGTGTGCAACAACCTCATTCAGCTCTGCCCTACAGAGTGCAGGGAGACACAGAAGAACAAAACAATAAAAATAAAACACAATCATTTGAACCCAGTTACCGCAGCAACTGACCTCTCTATTCACTGCACAGGCACAAATTTGGTTATGCCAGAATACTTACATTGATTTAAATTTAGAATATAGACATATTTATCTTTAACCTCTTGCATGTCATCATTTCTTAGTATTTTATGAATTTGAAGAGTCAAATACTGCATTTTGAAGATTGTGCAAAGTAACCCTGCATAAATTTCTATTCACAGCAGTTTTCCTATTTTCTCAGATTTCTTTCTTCCTTTTTGCAGCTACCGTGCAGTGTTTCATTACTTGGAGACTTTCCTTACCTCACACTCACAACACTTGGTTTCGCATGCATGTATAATTTAAAGCAATTTTTCTTTAAATGTTTTATGATACCAATTTTCAGAAGAAATAGTCATATATAAAAAAAAAAAAACTAAAACATGTTACCTTTTGAAATGAGACCTAGCGGCCCAATCAGATTTTACCTATATAGTTAAAGTTGAATTAAATAAAAATATATTATGATCAATGACATGTTAATAACAATGATGATACCTTCACTGTGGCAATGGTTGGTGAATAAATATATTTGCAAGTACTTAAATAGTTTCTCCTCGAAGTTTATGTTTGAACCAAGACAAATTGGCATTTTTTTAAAATTTGAGCTCCTTTTAAAATGTCCAAATTGTGATTCCTAGATGAGTGGGTCAGAGTGTGTACAAACCTGTAGCTCATGTGGGATTTGCAGTGGTCAATCTATCAAATATGACTAAGATAGAAAAGTGGTGACTCAGTTATAGGTTATGGCTACCAACAGCCAACCCTGTGGCTAAATGTAACAAATCTAACCCAAATAGCTAAATATATATATATATATATATATATATATATATATATATATACAGTAGCTATGTTGTACACTGTTTATTTTCACAATGAGATACTTTTTTACAATATCTGCTTGGTGTTATTGATTTTCCATTGCGCTTCAATGAGCACAGTAAGATACATTCAACAACCTTAATTCACACATCAGTCAGTAAATTAATGCCATTATTAGGTTCCGACTGTTGCTTAACGACACCGACATGCGGGGAGGGGAAGGCGAGACTGAACTGTCGACACTCCAGTTGGCAGACAACTGCTTGTGTGCAGCCAGCAACAAGAGTATGTTCCTGTATCCAAACAAATTGAAGCTCTATAAAACGTCACTGACCATTGTAGAAGATCCATTAAAAGTTACTTTAGAAAGCTGGGAATGCTAAAAGTTTAGGCACAATATAAAAGAAAAAAATCTATTGGAAATACAATTACTTTTTAATTTAATTATTTATTTAAACATTCAAAAACACTTTTCTTTAAAAATATGACAGGATATTAGTTTGAGATTGTTTAAAGTGCATTCATGCTTACAGTGTCAACGAGGGCTTGGTCTATTAAAGAAATGTGCGTTGTCCTTGTGTGGATGTGTGAATATACATTGCAACCCTATGTGCCCTCAGCCTTTGCAACCCACGCTAGATTTATCACCCTCACTTAATACACTCATAAACATTCCCTGGCATGTCACACAGGCTGTGAACCCCCTGCATGACTGGCTCAATAAATTGGGCCTGTGTAAACCATTTTGCCTGTCTAAAATACAGTGCTGCAAATTGAAATCCCCATTAAGTCTGTGCAGCGGCATGTCGCAGCTGGGAAGGGAGGCTGCAGAATGGAGGTTTTCTCATTTACCACCTGGAGTGCTTTTTTCTTTTTCCAAGTGTCATAACAAGCTTTTCTCCCAGTCTTTATTTCTCTTTTCAAGTCATCCCATCAGGCTCTTTTAACCTTTGTGCATCCCTCCCCCCGTGCCACACCCTGACCTTCATCTCCCTCACTTTAACTATTGTGTTCGGTCCTCGTCAACCTGACATCGGTCCACTATTTACTGTATATCTGGGAATCTTTCAGGGTGACAGGTTGGGGCTAAACTGCAGTCATTAAGCTGTCCAGGAAGGGAAACAAGCGTGGTTATTAACCTCCAGGGTGGCAGAGAATATGCCAGCAGACAAGTGATTTTAAAAATGGCTGAATTATTCTGCCAGTAACCTGTATGCCCACTATATTTAGTCTTGTGCCTCCGACTCCAATTGCAGAAGCTACCTCAAATATAACCATTTTAACCTTTAAACAATTTTTTTTTTATGCTTTTAGACATGAAATGAAAACAGAAGATTGTTTTTACTCATTATTTTTTAGCTGTTCAAAAACATTTGTTCATTTTCTTAAATCGTTTGGTGCATATTCCACTCCACATCCCAGAGGACTTTTCCAGCCTGTTTTCCCCCCTTGGATAACCTCACTTTGTGCCTCTTTGCCCAGCACTGTAAGTAATTGGTTCCTTTTGACTCTCCACGCCTCATTGTGTAAGATTTCAGCTTCTGACCTCAAAAAATGAAAGTACATTGATAGGGTGGGACACAAGAATTCCTAAGAGTCCAATGCAAGCCAAGCCTGGTGCCTTGTGAAGACGGGGAGGAGGAGAGCTGCGTGGATCACTGAAGGACTATTGGAAAGAAAGCTGGAATAAAAGGGAGGGACTTTATTACCATACAGCTCCTACAGCAACTGTCTGTATAGTGAGATGACATTTGAAACACTGTAAGTGAATTAGGCCAAAGTGAAGTTGGACTAAGTAAAATAAACAGCTGGGAGGAGGGAGTCAAAGTTAAAAGCCTCAAAGTCGAGGCTTGAATTGCAGCTGTGATAGTTCAAGGAACTCTAAGAAGGAGGAAATTATGCAACAGCACATTCAAGAGATTAAAATTCCTGTAATCAACTGCAACAGCAAGGGTCCACGAACAAATTTTGCTTAGTTTTTTTTTTTTTGTTTTTTTTTACTTTGTAGTTTTTGAAATCTTATCTGCAAACAAGTTACAACTTAGAGATGAATGCCCATTTAGGATTATATGTTAATTTTTAACGACTACTTGATACTAATAGTAACCAAAACAACGTGTTTGGTTACAGGATAGCTGCTCAAAGCAACCAACATTTCAAGTAAAAAGCATACGGACACATAATCAGAAGACAAATTAAATTAATATATCCATCTGTTTGTACTTTGGGGACATTTACTGATGCTGATGTTTGGCAATCAATCTCCTGAAACCATTGTGTACCATCATCATTGAGACGAAGTCAACAGTAACCTAAATCGTAATTTCCAAAGCTCCTCCCCTGCAGCAGAGCCTGCCGTGGGTACACAGATAAGGTTTACCTGTACACTATGTTGCTACACTGCACCTGCAGCACATAGATGTAAACTGGCATACACAAGCTTAGTTCAAATTGCTTAGACATTCCTTTTGGCTTTGATTGTTTTGTTTTTTTCTTACCAGGAATTGTGTATCTCTGCAAGTTTCTGTAGGACCACTGGCAGAAGCCACAGGATCTTGTTTTTTGTGACAGATTATCTGTCTCATATCGTACTGTTAAAACATAGTGACATTTAAAAAAATAATAATAATAATTTTTAACTACCTATTACAGCTTTTAACATGATAATTTCGACCCGTAAAGGTTTTATGTATTTTTCCTTTCGACGGTTTTCATGAGTGGAAATCTAAGCATATTTCTCGATAATGACTTGAATCACTCTATTTGTAGCGTATATTATTGTAATCCCAGTTAATTGTATGTGGACAGTTCAATTAAATACATTTTTGTGGTTTAACTTAATCCCTTTGCAATGGAAAATATTCAGAGCTTGACAAATGGCAGACAATGAAAGGACAAAGCAGCCACCCATGCAGTCTCTTTTTTTTTTGTTAATCTAGACTGATACTCATGGCCTTTTAAGGCAAAAAAGACACTTTACATAAAGAAATTGATAGGACTACAATACAGTTTCGTAACCCCTTGAAAGAAAATAAACTGCTAAACTTTTTACATAGATGGCCACCACCACCACTCACTGACATAAAAAAGGAGAGATGGTGCAAGTTATTGTTTTTTATAACATGTATGGAGACTTGAGTTTATTGAGGGTTTTTAGCTTTACTGTTTTGCCATTGAGTCACTGTTTTTTTGTTATACTTTTTTTGAAAATGAATGACTTCAAAAAAAGATCTCAACCTTATAATTCAGTGCTCTATACAAACACTAAGTACACAAACGTAGCCAAACATTTAAAGTATTGTGTTATATTTTCTACTGTAACAAGTCAGTATGGTGTTAAATAACAAAATGATTGTCTTCGTTTATAGGTGATTTTAAAAAAACTAAACAAAAAATTCATTATTTGTCAGTTTAGATAATGCATGAGCGCAAAGTATCTACTTGAAGTTGAAATACTAGTGCCGCAGAATCTTTCCACATTGTCCAAAAGATCAGACAGAGCTAAGGATCAATTGACGCATGCTAAGATAGATAATAAACATTAATTTGTATAGAGATGTAATTTACTAACAATCATGTATTCATAATTTAGTGCGTTTTGTGGACTCTTACTTGGTTTATTTGAAAAATCTGATTCAAAAGTCTTGGGTTGTTATCAGTAAAATGTTTTACCTTATAGGCGGCTGTATTTGCGCCTGTATTGAGAAAGGTTCTACTGCGTTCTCACACCATGTGTGTTCTTGTCAATCTACGATCGTGTTCAAACGCGGTCTGCGCGTGTGTGTCTGCGTGTTAGTGTTGCACATAAAGTAGCTGCCCATCAGTTCCATTTAGCTCAGCGTGGTAATTGGCCATCCATTGATGGACTCAGCTCCCTCTTCACGCTCCAGGGATCCCGGCTTTTTGTCTGAGAAGTGGGAGTCGACACGCTGGCATGGCACACACGCTTAAAATAGCGCATCAAATCCGCCATGCTCCAACAGTCACTGTTAACTTGTGGGCCAAATCGTAGTGCTAATGGTTGCAGTGTGTGTGTGTTTTTAAACAGAGTGTGTTTGTTTCACTGCAAACCTTGGGGTTTTGAGGTCCTCCCGTGGGATGATGAGGGTTAAACTGGTTAACTAGAGCTGTTGGTGGTATTTTGTTTTGTCTTACTCTCTTACCTGTCATTTTCTTCCCCTTTGTCGTTATCACTTGTTTTTTGCGTTGTAGATTGTCTTATTCTTCCTTCTTTATCCATGTTTTCTAATTTGTTTCCTGCTGCTTTTGTCTCTCCATACGTTCTTACGCACAGCGCTTCAGCTCTCCCTCTCTGTCATTATTTGCAGTGTCCCTGCAATAGAGATATACAGGGTCTGTGAGCAGGTGGCCCTGACTCTGTACCATAAATCTACACAAACACAGCAACAAGCAAATACAAGGAGCCAGGGATGGGTAAAGCATGGAGGAGGGGGATTCTCACTGATATTCATATGTAGATGTTATAAAATATACTGGAGTGGATTATTGCTGCAGGGTCTCACACCCTTGGAGGTGAAAATTGTTTCGCAGTGTAATGAAATTGGTTCAGGCAATTTCAGTAGATAGCAGGAGCTTGCCGTCATTTAAAACTGTTGATAATCAGTTGGAAGCCATATGAAGTCTAATTTGCGAGAGTCCCCTCAGTGAAATGTTTACTTAAAATATAATGAAGTAAACTGGAAAACAAAACCAAAAAAATCCAATAAAGCATTCATGATCTCACTTGACTGCCATTTTTGAAACATGTTATTGTTGGGAGCAATTTTCTTTTAATTTTCGATTATAGGGTTGTTATTAAAAATGTTTCTATCTCTTAGCAACACTGATTTCATCTCTTTCCGGTCCCAGTTACCCTAAAATGTCTTGTCATCCAACTGTAGTGACCCAAAATTTCTTGTGCCTGCCGCTGATTATTACAAAGATGTGTTTTTTTTCCTCCTAAATCCGCATAATAGTTTTTCTGAAGACAACTTTTAGCTGTTTGTATTTAATTGTTCTCTGCTCTTGTTTCTTCCAGCAGCCCTATGCTCCACCCCCTCATCCCATGGCTCCTCCCAGCCCCAGCACCAACAGCTGCAGCCAGGGAGGAGCTGAGCAGCTCAGTAAGACCAACCTGTATATTCGTGGCCTGCCACCTGGGACCACCGACCACGACCTCATCAAGCTTTGCCAACCGTGAGTGTAAAGAGACATCAGACCTTAGTACCACATTCAGAAACTGATGCGTCAGAAATGTAATCCCCTTTTTGTGTTGGATGATGCCACGCCAAGCAAACTCACATTTCTTTGCCCTCTATTTTGATATAAATTTATGATTGCGTACCATATTTTAGTGAATTTCCTGTAAACTTCAACAATATTTTATTTATAAATATTTAAGCTTCGCTGAGCTTCTCTCTTTCACAACTCACAAAAAAAACAAAAAAATGAAAATCTTGATTTTCTTTCATAGACCTGACACTCTGTGTTAAACGTGATAAAACAAAAAAACTAGTTTTTCAGCTACTCCATGTGCAGCTATCCCCCACACAGCCAGCTTTCTGATCATAATCGCACAGCAGCCGATGAAGTATCTGGTTTTTTGGGGGGAATTCAACACAGACTGCAATACCTACGCAGGTTTTGTGGAAAAATCCAAGATGTTGGACAATGTTTTTTAAATGGACAAATTAATGAGCATGATATAACTTTAAAATTCATGCATCTTAAAGTAGACAGTTATTTTAAAAAATGTGTCACACCATTCACTTTTTGCAAGTGTGTCCTTCAAACTCAAACAGTAGACAAACCCCAGTATCATAAGTGAAGTTTAATCCGGGACTTCAAAATAATTTTTTGAGGCAGCATAAGATCTTTGGCAATAACTCATTTAAAAAATTTTTTTTTTTGAACTTTGATATTATAATGGTAAAACTTTGACTACTTTTCAATCTGCCCTCAGTGTTTCTGCCACAAATGATCAATGCTACTACATTGTACATTTTAGTTGGTAATTTTTATCTTCTACTCCAGTAAAGGCATTGACCAATTTCTTTTATCAAGCTAGACATCACAAATTTTCAATATTTTTTTTACAATATTTTAAAGGTGAATAGTTTATTTAAAAAGGTCTTGCTATTTTATCCATTTTTAAGCAGGGCTGATCAACACACTGGAAAAAACAGCAACACTTTTGTCTTCACAAGTCAATTTCGATCATTTGTAAATATTACTTTGTATTATTTAATTTTAGAATTTAATGATACCTGAATATAACAATATTCAAATGTAATCTTGCCAGACAAGACTATTCTAAATCCAGGTACTTATTTTTGAATATACACTACTCACAAAAAGTTAGGGATATTTGTCTTTCGGGTGAAATTTGTGGAAAATGTAAAAAGTTCCCGCTACAGTGATATCATATCACGAAAGTGGGACATTTAAGTAGAAGGATGCACTGGTGATTTCCTCATCTCAAACAATTTGTTGAAACTAAATTTAACAATGGTTTGTACACCACAACAAAAACTATCAATGTCTCAATAACTCATCATGTGCCCTTGAGCATCAATTACAGCTTGACAACGACGTCTCATGCTGTTCACAAGCCGACTTATTGTGTGCTGAGGCAGGGCATCCCAATCTTCTTGAAGGGCAGCCCTCAGGTCATTGAGGTTTTGGGGTGCAGAGTTTCAAGCCTCTACACGGCAACTCTCTTGATCCCACAGGTTTTCAATGGGATTCGGGTCTGGAGAAAGTGCAGGCCACTCCATTTGAGGTACTCCAGTCTACAACAGCCGTTCCCTGATGATGCGACCCTGATGAGCTGGAGCATTGTCGTCCATGAAGATGAAATTAGGCCTGTGTTGTTCATTTAGGGGCACAATCACTGGATTAATGATGTTATTCAGGTAGTATGGGCTTGTCACTCAACCATTCACAAAGTGTAGGGCAGTTCTATACAGACTGGACACACCTGCCCACACTGTGACACCACCACCACCAAAAGCATGTCTGGTGACAACAGTGGCTGATGCATAGCGCTCTCCTTGATGTCTCCAACATCGTTGGCGGCCATCATTTCTGCTCAATGTGATTTGACTTTCATCAGAAAACAGCACTGAGGCCCACTGGTCATTTGGATTCGAATGGTCTGACGTGACACTTGGGTGACTCTCACCTCCCTTAAACGTGCCTGGAGTTGAGTGGCATTCATCATCCGGTTTCTCAGGGCATTGTTCACAATGTAGCGGTCATGAGTATGGGATGTGGCTAAATGACGTCCACTTCTACGCCTTTCTGTAACTCTGCCAGTCTCTCGGTATCTATGTTAACCTGCTGATGACACTCTGTGACACTCTGAGCTCAGTGGCCACGTCCGTCTGAGAACGTCCTGTTTGAAGCATTGCAATGGCCAGGTACTGTTGATCCATTGTTAGGTGTCGTCTTGGTCTCATGATGTCACAATGTGAACATCCTGATGAGGACGACTGTTTAAACATCAGCTGTAATTGAACCAGGACATTTATTGGTCGATTCGAGGATCAAACACCTGTTGTGACTTTTGCCATTAAACACAGCAACATGTGCAAAAAGTAATGAAACGTTGGACAGGTGCATTCAAAAGCTTAAAGAAGGTCACATTAAGTTCACCTGTTAAGGTTTGAATGCATTTTGGGCTCATCCTGAAATTCAACCCGACAGCCAAATATCACCAACTTTTTGTGAGTTGGGTATATCATAGTTTATATAAAATAAAATAAAAAAACAGATCATTACACATTTTCTAAACACATTAAAGGTAAGATTGGGAATGATTATTGAGCTCCTTAGCATTTCCTTTCCCACTGTCAGTTTTCCTTAAGGATTGATGGGAGTTGAGTCACACTGTTTTACTTTATTTGGGTAATTTTATAATAAAACTTTTGTTTTTTCCTATTTTCCAACACTTTAACATTAAATTTGTCATATATTTATTATTTACTGTTTTAAAATGATTTCTTACATATACATTATTTTGAAAAAATGTTTTAGCGTGCACAGCTCTACTACAGGATCTGGATTTTTTTTTTTCTAATGCATGAAAAAATACCAGTAGTACTCTATTCAAAAATTGTTTAATTAAACTAGACAGTTCAACTCTTATGAACAGACTGCAGCATGCAAAAGGTCCATACTTTGCACGCACTATTAAGCTGCTACCAACTGAGTGCTTTTTAAAGTTCCACATAAAGAAGTACTTAGAAAACTTAGCCGAATGTTCTTGATAAAGAAGACACACACAAACCTCCCTGCACACAGCTCAGTAGGGCTAAATAAAGCCTAGATTGGACCACATCCCTGAGGAATCACAGACCAGGCCCTCATCAAGCTGTAACACAGACTCACATGGGTCTTCCATTCCTCTATATCTCTGTCTCTCAAACACACACAGTCTCACACACAATCAGCTTTGTTCACTGTTATTAAGTCATTTTCACTCCCAACATGGTGAAAAAGAGGTCACGATCATTAATGCAGACAAGGCCAGCAGATTGTGAAATCCAGGCTGTGTGAATCTGTCTGGTTGCGTAACCTTTTCTTGGCCAGTTCTTTCAAAAATGTGCTGGTCAAATGTGGCCAATTATTCAATGATGCTTTGGAGATGGGAACATGCCGTCCTCTAAATTGGGTAATGCTCCCAGTTGTCGTGTCCTAAGTCATGCGTTTATTTTTGAATAACAGTGGGTTGCGAGGCAGCCCAGTACGATTTGGAAAAGCACTCGACTTTTTGACATTGGATAAATCGTTTAGGTCTTTCTAAAGTATTAAAAACACCTATAGACATTTGGGCAGTTTCAGTTTTGTTTCTAATTCTGTATGATCGTGAACATTTTGAGCACTACAGTTGAAAAGGTCAAACCACATCAGAGCTTATGTACAATACTCTGGGTTTGTAGATTTGCATTTTAATATAGTTTTATTTTCTCTGTGTTATGAAAAGCAAAAGGATTTAGTCTTTTCCTTCTTGGATTTACCATTCTGGCCTCTAGTGGCTCTCCTCCTGTTCATGTGTTTGCTTGGTTCCTCCTCATGTCTCTTGGCTTATATCGCCAATCTTTCCCTCTTTGAGCCCCCAAGGTTGCCCAAGGTTTGCTATGCTAGTGAAAATTCAATGCCACTGAAACTTTAATTAGCCAGACTGTGTTTCAGTGGCAGGCGGGTGGCAGCATTTTAGAAAAGGTCATTCAACTGCTCTGCAGAAAGCAGCTCCCTGGGTTCCCTTCTGTTTTTTTTCCCAGATGCCCTTGCACTTTTCAGCACAAAGCTCCTCGTCTCATGGCTCCTATCCCTGGCAGCTCTCCCAGGGAGAGTGAATGTTAAACATAAACTCACACTAAATATGGCAGCTTTATTTTAGGGATAAAGAAAATTAATTTAATCTTATTTGCCGGCTTAGGTGATCAGAAGCAGGATCTGGTAGTCTTGCTCAGACACTTTTTGCATCCTGGTTCACTTCTATCTAAAAGGCAAACAAAATGCTGCCAAAAAGTTGCATTCTTGAAAAGAAGCCATATTGTTGCTGTTGAATTGAGGCTGGAAATGAAAACCAATAAAGCTTACTCAGAGTTGCCAGAATAATATGTGATTTTTTTCTGTGTTACTCTGGTTGTAACCATGCTCTGTGAAATTTTAAATGTATTTCCAAGATCTTTGGAAGTACGGTTGGACTAAAACACACCACTGCCTAACATGTTCTCTGTAAGTTTAACTGTATTCTATAAAAAAAAAAAAAAAAAAGATTCCTGATTCACATCTTTTTAGAGACAGACTTCCTGTCATGTCTCTGTTGTCCATGGTTAAAGTTACATGTTACAAGCTGTTAAATTAGTTATAAAAAAAAAAATGTGGGTGGGTACTTAATGCTGCTTTATTCAAATGGATGGATTAGGAGTTGTCCACCAACCGTCAGTCTAATATATGGCTGTAGAGGGGAGGCCAAACAAGTGGTGTGGGAATTGTTGGCTGAACACCCATTTAGTGAGAGGTTGTCCCAGTTGCCTGGCATGCTGGATGAATATAACAAAGGGGAGAAAAAGCAGTGGCTAAAACAGAAAAATCCTTCGGCTCCACGAGCTATGTACAGGTACTAGGCCAACCCTTAAGTCCAACACCAACTGAGGGTTGCAGCCAACATATCCAACCCAACCACCAACAAACCTGTGAATCACTTTGTTGTAAAAAAAAACATCTATAGACAACGAACCCAACCCAGGAACTCGTTGGTGGGTGGTGTCAAGTCCTGAAAGTCCAAAAGCGAGAAAGCTCATTAGAACTGGGTCAATGATCCATAGGTTCTGTCAACAATAGGAAGACTAGATTTCAAACTACCAAAACAAGAAAGGACCTGAGTGGTTTGAGAAACCGTAACTCTACTATTCACATGCTTTTATTGTTCTTTGCCCTCTCATTTTCCTCCTTCACCAACCAAATCTTAGTCTGGTTCTCTTCAATCGTTTTCAGTCATGGCTGAGCCACAGCTGTGCCCTCTAGGCATTGGCTTCTGCATGCATGCACTGACTTGGTCATACAAATAGAATGAGACAAATGAAGAGTTAATCACCACCAATTGTGCAAATAATCTTTCCCATGGTTCTCAGGGATTTGTGAAGGGGCAGCTGGATATTAGGACAGAAGGAGGGGCCAGTTTTAGGTCGCGTCGGGGGTGAGAGAGATTGTTAGGTTTGCTTACTAGAGTAGGTGGGGGTAAGGAAGGGGTGACCCACAGACCACCTGTTCTTATAAAACAGAGGTCTAGGCACTCACAGAAGCCAAATTATACTCAATGGCCATCCACTATCAAAGCTGGCCTTTTCCATTCCCCTGTTTTTACGCCTAGTATAAAACAATGTGACTGAGGAATATTCCAGTTTTAAAAGAATGGCAATATTTATCCCCTTAAATAGCAAGTCTCTTCCTTAACCTAAATGTAGTTTTATAGATACCGTTACCATATTTTTATTATCACATCATCAACTTCATCAAAGCTACCATGCCAGAAACATGTTTAGTAATAATGGAATCTAGGAGCTTGTCGTAATAATGTAACATTAATACAAAGATCTAGAAATGTTAAACAAAATATAGCTGTCATTTTAATATTACCAAGATATTTGTTTTTACTGGAAGTAACGCTAACTATTAAGAGTAGCACAGCCAGAATCCTGACTTGATTCTGACAAAGAATCAGTCCCTCCAACCTTAAAGACCTGCAGCTCATCATTGCAGATAAATCAACCAAGTCCAATGAAAAACTGCAGAAATACAGAGAATAGTTTTTTTTTTCTTTCACGATAAATAATATGGTATATGAATATGGTATGAATAATTTTGTCCTGTGGAATAGTTTATGTGATGGAGTTTCACATGTTTTGACACTTCGATGGTGGTGTTACCTAAGTTACTTAGAGAGAACATTTAAGTCATTGCAGCACTCTGACATGGATTCCATTCATGCTTTTCGAAAATTGTTTCTCTGTATCTGAGCCACAATTTCTTTCTCCTTTAAACTTCAATCATGACTTCAAAAGATTATGGTGCTTACATTTTTTAAAGTATTTCAGAAGAATATTTGAATATTCTTACTATAAAAAGCTATATTCCAAGTATTAACTGTAAAGCAGGGGTGAGCGCATTAGAATATTTAGCCTTAGGCAGCTGTTTGAATTATTTATCCCCTGATTACTGTATACATGACACATGGACTGTTTTCTCATGTAGAGGCTGATAAGTGTTCCCTTTCACTTTACACTTTGGTTAAGTTTGCCACGTACTTATAGACTGAAAACTAATGATGTCATTCTAATTCTTCTTTATTTGGATGTTTAGAATTATGTATTTGACACTTCCAAATTGTTTCTGTGATAAAATGTACCCCAGGAAACAATAGTATATGACATTAGTAGTAGTTAAAATAACCAATCCAAGTGTCATGGTTGTTTGCTGATATGAAATACTTTCCCGTAAAACCCCTACCCCGCACCACACAGAAAATGTAGGCTTCTCTAACCTTGTGGGGACTTTCTTTGGACTTCTAGACATTTGTCTCGGATTTCTGTAGCCTAAAGCTGAACCTAAACCATCCCTAACCATGATGAGTACATTTCTAACCTTGAATCTAACCCTAACTCAATTCACAATATAGTCACCCCTATAGTCACCCCTAACCCAAAACAGCATTCGTGTTTATGGGGACGAGGCTTTGATCCCCACAAGTAGTATGTCACTAGAGTATGTGTTAAAAAATTATCTCCATGTAGTAAATACAAGGCTCCATAAGCACCCCATTTAATTTTAGTCCATTTATAGGAGGAATCAGAGTTTTAGGCTGCAGCAGAATCGCCATAAAAGTCTCGGAAACTATAAGACTGGATCTCTGGATTCTCTTTATATACCTCTCAGTTTTACCTCCCAACATTTTTCTTGTTTTCTATTCACTGAATTTCCTCTAAAGTTGTATCTAGAAAGCGAACGCAGCTCCATCACAGATGAGATGTGTTCATTTGTGCGTATCAGACAGCAGTACATGTTGTGCAGCTTTGAAAGGTTGGACACTTCTGAACAAACAGAGGCAATTCTACAAAGACAACCAACTTGTGTGTTAAGAAGCAAAGTAATGAGGGGATTGAAAATAGCTACATCCTCATTGCATTCCATCTCGCAGACTATAGAATAACATGTAGGATTGAGTTGTAAGCATGAATTTATAGATATAAGCATGACTTATAGATATAATGATAAATTCTGATGATTTGTTAATAACTATTATAGACAACTTAAAGAAAACAACAATAATGAATTGTCAAACTTATAATAATCAACTGTTCAATTCCTTGACACTTATCCACCATCCAAATGTCAACCAGGAATTTGCTGAATTTCAGTTTCAAATTTTGAAATAAAATGGATTTAAGTGACTCTGGACCGGCATGGTTGTTGGTGGCACACAGGCTGGTCTGAGTATTTTAGAAACTGCTGATTTTTTTGGAATTATCTTGGAAAACCATCTCTTTTTACAGGAAATGTTTTGAAAACATCCCATGAGCAATATTTCTATGGGATAAGAGAAAATCCTTTGCGATGCACAGCATCTGTAGTAGCCTGTCATTAACACCAAATCAGTTACCTATTAAAATGGCCACATAATCCAGTATGTCATTACTGGATGATGTCAACTGCAGCTGAACGGATATAGAAGATGAATAGACGTTAAACTGCTCATTGATTTTCTTTTTCTTGTTTTTCTTTAAAAACTTGCCATTTGGTGAGGTGACTGACAAAACCACATGCAAAGTTCATATCCACCCAAAACTACTATTGACTTTCCATTCAAACAGTGATCTTGTTTATGTACTTGAGTCATTTTAAATAAGGGAGCAAAGATGTGACATTTTAAAATGTTTAAAGCAGATAAAGAAGTGAGCAATTGTATTAGACTGTTGATTTTAAGTTTATTGCAATAATCAGTTATTGTAGGTGATTTTTAAATTGAAATTTAGAATTTTTTGGATATATATATATATATATATATATATATATATATATATATATATATATATATATATATATATATATATATATATATAT
>JAVLVB010000350.1:184412-194717 GCA_032876305.1 Orestias chungarensis | reverse complement strand
CTGCTTCCTTAGCTATTCTATCACAATGCTACCGCCATGGGGATTGCATCTGCACTTCATGTGTTGAATTTGACTGTGAAAATGAAAGGTTTCTACAGCCCCAATGTCAGTTTAAAATATTGTTGGTTTGAAAATACACTATCTTTATTTGTATCAGTTCATTATCTGCAGTGGAGGATGAAGATGAAGGGGGTTGCCGTAACAAGAACTGCTCATGCTGAGAATAATTTTAACCTGCCATACTAAGCAGTGGTTGTGGTTAATTGTTGAAGCTGTTAGTATTTTTTTTAGCAGTCGTTGTACACAGTAGCCATGATTTCATAACAATTAAAAGGGATTACTTGCGACAGCTTCCAGTAATTTGGTTGTAGCCTTGGCATCATCAGATTTTCTAATGAACAATCTATACTGTATGTGCTTCCCACCCAGGACCCAGATGTGTCACGATGATAAAGGACCAGCACCATGTCCACACCATTTTGTTAATGCTCTTAGCAGTCCAGGAACTTGGGCAAATTAGAATTCACAGAATTCTTTACAGTCAGTGGTGCAATGTGACGTTGGTGTATGGAGCGAGACATGGTGTCCCAGATGTGGTCAATCGGATTAGGTCTGGGGAAGGGGCAGGCCAGTCCATAGCTTCAATGTTTTCATATTGACACACTCCCACCACATGTGTTCTAGCATTGTCCTGCATTAGGAGGAACCCAGAACCAACTGCACCAGCATATGGTCTCACAAGGGGGCTGAGTAACTCATATTGGGACCTAATAACAGTCAAGCTACCTCTAGCAAGCACATGGAGAGCTGTGTGGCCCTCCAAAGAAATGCCACCCTACACCATTACTGACCCTCTGCAAAACCGGTCATGCTTAAGGGTGATGCAGACAGCAGATCGCTCTCCACAGGGTCTCCAGACTGTCACGTCTGTCACATGTGCTCAGTGTGAACCTGTTTTCATCTGTGAAGAGCACAGGGTTTGCCAATCCTGATGTTCTTTGGCACATGCCAAGCGTCCTGCACAGGATTTGGGCTGTGTACACAGTCCCCAATCGTGGACGTCGGGCCCCTATACCATCCTCATGGAGTTGGTTTCTAGCAGTTAGTGCAGACACATGTACAATTGTAGCCTGCTGGAGGTTATTTTGCATGGCTCTGGCAGTGCTCATCCTGTTCCTCCTTGCACAAAGGCGGAGGTAGCGGTCCTGCTGCTGGGTTGTTGCCCTCCTACGGCCTCCTGAGCGTCTCCTGGTGTACTGGCCTTTCTCCTGGTAGTGCCTCCAGGCTCTGGACGCTACATTGAGAGACACAGAAAACCTTCTAGCCACAGCTAGCATTGATGTGCCATCTTGGATGAGCTGCACTACCTGAGCCACTTGTGTAGGTTGTAGAGTCTGTCTCATGCTACCACGAATGTGAAAGCACCACAAACATTCAAAAGAGACCAAAACATCAGCCAGAAAGCATAGGTACTGAGAAGTGGTATGTGGTCCCCACCTGCAGAACCACTTCATTATTGAGTGTGTCTTGCTAATCCATTTCCTAAGTGGACAGTTTGATTTCGCAGAAGTTTAAGTTGCTTGGAGTTATATTGTGTTGTATATTGTGTTCCCTTTATTTTTTGAGCAGTATATATACACAATTAGCATCTGTAAAATGTTTACACTTATATCAGTATAAATGTTAGAGCAGTTATTTTCTGGTGATATGAAGCTGCTGAATAGCTTGGAGTTGCTCCGAAACCTAACCAAATATTTCTCTGGGGCTTTGTTCATTTTACAAACCAAAAGTTCTACCAGCTAGTCTCACAGTTTGTTGTTGATATTACATTTTTGAAAAAATTGTATATTAGGATATTCCAACAGCGCTAACATAATCACTCCCCCTTTTTTAATAACAGAGCATGTTTTAGGTTTATGAAATCCCACATGGTTGGATATCCTGAGCTGAATAAACATCAATTTAGTATATGTGGAGTCTTATTTATGGCTGTCTGTAAAAAAATAAAAACAAAACAGATTATGTATATGGCCATGCAATATATATAATATATGTATTTTGGCATGTTGCCACATTATAAGAAGGCACTTTAATGCATTCTATGTGATAAACAGAAAAAAGTACGTAGCTTAAAATTTATAGGAAAATGCTGTATAGTTTTACAAATTGTTTTACGTAATAATCTGAAAAATGTGGCAAGAATACATGTTTAACATCCCTTCACTTTGTTACCTCTGAATAGAAATCAATGTCCCCAGATGGATTCAAAAAGCAAAAAATCTGTAGAATATTAAGAATTATTATTATGCTGCAAAAATGTTCATTAGTTTCTGGTAATGAAATGAAAATACAATGATGAAAGAAATCCTTTTGGAGAATATAAAAAACATTGGGCTTGGGCGGAGTCTGAGCTGGTCAGAAAATCTAAATTTACAGTCAAAACTGGTGTAGATTAGGTTGCCCAAATCCATTCCTTGTGAACTACTTGCAAATGCATAGTTTTTTGAAAACTCAACTGGCTAAAGAACCTCATAGTTACAAGTAAATATGCCATGTATTGGATTCTAATATGATGCAGAGGGGATGCATCTAAAATTTGCAGGATAGTAACTACTAATGGCTGATCCTGATCACTGCTTGCATTGATGCATCCATGCTCAGTATGGATTGCTGTAAAGTTAACAACAAAAAACAACTTATTCTCTAAAGTCTCTGCATTCTGGTCCAGGAGGAGTGAAATATTTGGTTTAATCACAAAAACTTCTCAAAACACCAAACTTTCTTAAAGGAAAAAACAGTTTTGTGTAATTATGCAAATTCGTAACCAAAGACCTTTGGAGATGTTGGTGAGAAAGGTAGGGCAAAGTATGAGCAGAACAATTGGGCGGTCCATCTACCCTTTTTTTGTTCTTAGCTTTCCTATGCACCAGCAACACCACAGCGATGTGTTACTAGCTTTTTCTCACTGCCCACGTGTAGCAAAGACCCACTTCCGTTTCCCAGCCATGATGATAGAAATGGAAAATGCCTGGATGCTTTTATCCACATAAAAAGTGTGGGACAAGAAGGAATAGCAGCTCCATGATTGTTACTCACACACTTGCAGCTGCTCTCTTTTTAAAAGAGAAGCCAAGCTTTCAAGCTGAGCTTGATTTTCATCACATCTTAGTACCCAGACAGCTGTCATATGAATAACATGTTTTACATCCAACACAATTTGTAGGTTTCCATTAGCTTAAAATAGCTTGTGGCGCCTCTTTTTATTACAGGTTTCACTTTTGGCATTATCTTGGATTGATCTTATGTTGCATCAGAATGATTCCTGTGGGAATACTACCCAGAGTAAGAGAGGGACAAAAGCAAAAAATAGAGATGGGAAGCATGGTAGAGAAACTTTGAGAGAAGAGAAAGGCGGAAAGAAAAAGAGAAAAGATTTGTAGGGAGAGGAAGGGCAGTGGGCCAGCAGAGTCCAGAGATAAGAGGCTGCAAGAGTGATTGAAATGGGATTAGTGGAGACAGGCGCTGAATCCTGGCTACAGCATCAGTGTTAAACCTGCGCTTCACAGGGACTCCCTCTGTCACATCAAAGCCACCCCAGGCCTGGCTGGTAGAGAGGCGAAGGAGCATCCAGCAGGGTCTTTCACATCTACACACGCATCTCATATATGATCACCTCGTCCATCCATATCCAACATGTGTCCTTCAGCTGGCTGGAGCCGGCCCCTTGCTGCTTAGCCCTTTCATCTCCATGCAGCATATTTGTGGTGTCTTTTTTAAGACAGAAAATAGTGCACTGATGGGCCATCTTTAACTTTTAATGAGGCTAGTAGTGATGAGTTGGCATCGACAAGCTACTGTCTCCTGCTTCCGCACAGTCCAAACAGAGTTTTAATGAGAACTTTTTTCTAATTTATTCAAAAAACCAAACGTTTTTAAACTACTTTCCAGACTGAACATTTTACCTAAAATGACCATTGAGAAGATACCTGTGTGTGAGGTATTAAAGAAGCAGTTCCACAGACTTTACCACTGGATTACTGAATGGATTGTTGTGTTTGTAATGTTAACCCAAATTATACTTTTTTCTTTTTATATGGTGATTACCCTTGATTTAATAGAGAAGTGCCTATTCTTAAATGTGGTGCAGATTATTGAAAGCTACTGACAATTATGTCCACATTTCTATAAAGAACTACAATGAAATATTAAGATTTCATTTTAATTCTTTAAAGACAAATTTGTCCTTTGCCACATGTCCAATTACGACAAATTATAAAGAAGTCAACAAAATATAAGGAAGTCATTAGAACTAAAACAAAACAATAAATAAGTTCTAATTAAATTAAATGCATGTGCGTAAAACTCAGCTTAAAAAAAACAAACAAACATAAAAAAGTAAGATTCAACATTAAAATAGTTTTCATTGCTGCTTAAATAAGCCAAAATTAGGGACGGTTCCAGAGCCCCTGCAACGACTTCTGTTAAAATGCTTTCTAGCCAGAAACTACCATTTTGTGTAAAGTTATTAACCTAACTTGTACAAGAAGTGTGCGAATAACATCTGTACTTCAAAGCTACTTCAAACAAGCTTGAACCCCAAGCACCCTGCAGTCTGTGCATCTTCTCTTAGATGCGTCCTCAATTTTTTTAATGTGTTTTGGGATAAAATATCCATCAATTATTCCCAGACTTTTCATATATGACCTCAGTTCTCGTCTCATAGATTTTCCCTGTCCTGCTTTGTTCTCATCGGGTACCTCATAAAGCTGATACTTTCTGGTTAGCTGGACTCTTGACTCTGGACTTTGGCCAAACCCTTGGATCAGTCAACCTGTATCTGCCTTTATTGTTTTTGACCCTTGGATCTTTCTGCCCTGCTCTTCTTCCTTTGTCCAGTCCCAGCTTCTGGTCAGATCATATCTGCATTCTGCAGTGTGATTCCGGCCTGAGTATCCTGCTCATCTACTAGTAAATCTCTAGCTTCCCCTCACTCATAGTTTTTCAAGACAACAATATCATCTTTATGTTGCAGTCAAGTTACATTTATACAACTGACTTCAATGAACGTGTTAAATTACTTCCCTGTTACAGATGAAATTCCAGGTCCTCCTGTCTTAGTTATGTCACATTACAGTGACCTGTTACTTGTAACAGCAATCCTTACTTGTAAGTTCCTTTTTCAATTAGTATCATGTCAGAAATATTCTCACTCCCAGCAATCACTACTCAAACTATGATTGTTTTCTAATCAAATGAACACCTTCTCCATGTTCCTTTTGTGTACTTATGCTTGAGAGTATCTTGGTATGATCAAATACTGCACCTTAGGCCTTTTCTGTTGAAGTAGATTATGGATCCCTAAAGCTAAATTGGCCTATTTTATCTGCTGAGAGGAACCAATCTGCTGATTGGTGAGTGCTGTGTATGTGTGTGCGTTTGTGTGTTAGTGTGTGTACATGCGTAAGCTGGTAGTTTTCCTCTTGGAGCTCATCAGTTCATATCCACCACCCAACCCACCACAGCATGCAGTAAATAGAGTCTCTGGCACTCGTTGAGAAATGGCACAATTATTCCCTGCTGGTGAAATATGGGCTGGGATGCACCACTGCGTCTTCCCTACAGAATGTGTGTGTATGTGTGTCTGAAGGGGCCACTCTTTCTCTCTTTATTTATTGTGATGTGCGTTCAACACACAGAAAACTGTTTGAGTTTTAGACGCCGCATGCACAAGTGTAATTGTATAAACAGCTACACACAAACACACAAACTCACTAACAGAAAAATGTATGAAGTTTAGCTACACACTTTTTACACGGCAAACAATGCAGCATGTTGCACCACTGAGACGAAATATGAAAATACAATAAATGTCTGTCATTAAATTTTGTTTTAAAATTTCTGTTCTATACAGAGATCTGGGAATATTTATGGGACATAAGCTAGTCAGATTTTGCGACCCAGAGTCGGATCTTTTACAAAGGTTAATTTTATTTTCTATGATTTTAGAGTAGGTAAAATGGATGTCAACACCATCCAAAAGTTTTCCACTCATTAAGAGAGCTCTCATGATTTCTACTAGACCTTAACAGTCTAGTCAGGTCTCTGACTTGTTCACATTTATCCTCAGGAAAGGTCAGCTGATGGAAATCTTTTAGGCTTTGGAGATTCGCTTATCATCAATCGTTCGCACAACAATCAGTGGCTAAAGAGCCCTTTCGGCAGCTTAGTACTGTCGCACAGAGAGAATTATGAAAATTATTTGTGTTTAAATAGCTCTTACAAGTTTACGCAATCTTATTTATAAATGGAAGCTCAAAAGATTTCAGCCCCATTGAGTCTTACCCCTTTTGTCAGGTTACAGTCACTGGGCAACACAGAGTACTGGATAACCGTAATGGGGAAGCAAGATGACAGGTTTTGTTGACATTTTGGTTGAGCTGTTGTTATAAGTTCTAACCATAATTGTTTATTATTCTTTAAAAGCTCATTAATACAGTAAATAGAGCTGATTTGGTGTAAGTCTCAAGTCATAAGTATTTTCAGAAACAAACCATGGAAGTTACTACAAATGGTATTTTCCAAGACATGTTTCTCAAATAAAAATAATAAAAAATAACCTTTGATGTGTGGCACATACTTATGCTTATATACTTGGTCCACTCTCAGTGTTTTATTGACCTTACTGAAGTAAAACATTCCCACAGAATGAGGATGCTGCAATCATGCATCTTTGTGGCCATGGTGTGTTCATGGGCATGGTGTGTTCAGGGACAGTGTTAGATTTACAACACACGGTCAGGCTTTTCTGTGATCTTGCTTATTTAAAATATTTAACTTGCTACTTCATCATTTAAGCTTGGTACTATACTGGGCATGATTTTTATCTTTTTTTTAAACTGATACTGAACTGAGGATTGCATCCATGACTACATCCAAAACTGAACCATCTCCAGGTAGAGGTGGAATAAAGAAAAGGATATTTTAATAAACTCTATATGTGAGGACAAAGACGTAAGAGAAGAAAGAGCCTTTTAAAAATATGACCAGCCTTGACCTTCAGTCATATATTGTACTCATTAAGGAAGTGTGTTGCCATAATTGATAATTTCTTACAGATCCAACATTAAAAGTTCAAGAATTGTGAATGTCACATAGAGCTTGACTCATGTCTGTCTCAGATGTTGCTTACTCAACGTCTACTTTCTTCTTTTTGGTTCATTTGTGGTGGCCAAGGTTTGCAGCTGGATCCAGCAGGCGGTTTCCTTACTCTCCAACTTGACTTCAAGCAAAGAAAAACCTTAAAATATCACTTATATTCCCCCTCTGCCTTGCTCTGCTGCTTGACATGTTTTACAGGTTTCATATTTAAATGAAATTTGTCTGAAATAAGTGTACTCTATACACTATACAAACACAAAAAAGCCATTTGCAGAATTTGTATTCTGCCAGACCTTTGGAAATTGTCCGATGGCTCTCTGAAATGTCAGAGGCTTGCTCAGTCATTTGAAGTCAGCCGCACACATAATGTTATTAACCTTGAGTGATTTCTCTTTCCAATGGCTTTTGACATTTGTACGACTCAAGAATTATTTGTTGCACTTAAATGGCAGATAACATGAAAAATAAGACATGACTGTGACCACAGCATTATGATCTGAATGAACTGCCCCAACAGTTCAGTGTCCTGTGGTTTAGAATGCTAACCAAACTCTCTTTTTCTCTGTAGGTATGGGAAAATAGTGTCAACCAAGGCCATTCTTGATAAGAACACTAACCAGTGCAAAGGTAAGCTTTTATGCTTTTATTTTTGCTGTTAATGTAATCCCTTTGTTCTAGGGAATCTGCTCTCACTCTTTAGGCGGCACTGTATCTCCGTGTCAAGATGTAAATTCTGCATAGGAGTCTGCAAGCTGTAAAGCAGTGATTTATGGAGCCGCTGACCTAACACTGCAGGAAGGATTTATGAAAACCACCTTATCTTGGTTGACGCTACCCTGCTCTACAGGCGGCAGTGGCCTCAGGACCTCAGTTTGTCCTTGTTTTCATCATTTTCTTTTTCACTTTAAAATAACTGAATGTATTTTCTGAAGTAATTTGAGCACCAAGAAGCTAGATGAGACTGGGCAAACATCAGGTAATAGTATTGTTACCCTCAGCTTAGATTATTTTCTACAGGCTGTGGTTGCCTGTAGTAGAGGCAGTTTATACTTTTTAGTTATTCAGTGTTAATCAAGGATTTTAGCAGAGAAGCTGTGAAAGAGTAGAAATAACATTAATAGAGAAAAAAAAAATAAAAAATTCTGGTTCTCCCCTTAAGGTGTTTGGCAGCACTGTTAAAGAGATATTTATGTTTCATTAATACTTTTTAATTGCTTTAAGTGGTTGTCCAGTCTCTAAAGAATGACCTTTCAAGGTGATGCTGTCTCCTTAGCCATGCCGCACATTTGAGGTTATCCCACCAAGCAGTTCTCAGGACTAAAAAACATTCAGCAAATAAAATAAAGTTTGATCATCTTGATAGGCCCTTGCATGATAATAAAGGTAACAAGGAATGTCCGCTGGTAGGAGAGAGGTATGTGCAGAATTAATATTGAAGTTTATAGTAAATGCCAGTTCTATAAAACAAGGTGAAAAATGCCTTTAAAATTCTGTTGTGCAAAACTGAAGAAGTGAAATGCGTACAACTCTGTGTCCTCTTAACCAGGGTTATGCACAGCACATCGCTTAAAATAAATCAAACCTGTTTAGAGCTTTGTTCTGTTTGGTAACTCACCCTCCTGGAATGCATCCGTACAGAAATATACAAAAACTTGTATAAAGAGGTAAAAAAAATAATAATACACGTTGAAGGATTTTAAAGCCTTGAGTAGAATATGTTTGTTCATGAGTTTGAAAAACTATTTGCAGATGTTATTGTCGTTGTAAGGCTTTGCCTCAAGGCATCCGGAGCTGCTGTTCAGTTATATATTTATTTGCCTATTCATTCAAAAATGTACACCATTTGCCCAATAAAAAGAAAAAGAAAAATACAGTCTAATTTTATTACAGGTCATGTTAACAGAAGTTAGGGCTTGTCAGATCCATAGCATAGTTGACAGGAGTGCGAGCATTGTTGTGTTGAGAAATGGAATTCTGCATACTTTTGTTTTAGCAATTGATGTTTACAGTTACCTTTGGCTTTTCATCATCTCGAACCACTATGCTACTTCTCCCCTGAGCTCTGACGTAAACATGGGATTTTCATGCACACAACGGCACTGGGTAGATAGGTTCCCTTTTTTGGGTCATTCCTTGTAAACTTTACGTCTGGTTGAAAGTAGAGTAAAAATTATGGTAGATAAATAGTTTACAACATATTCAAAGTAGCCCATCTGGCAACAGCAATCAACAATGCTCATTCAAAGCTACATAAGTCTTCCTTTTGTTTACCCATTCTAATATAAACTTGGATAAGTCTTCTTTGCTATGTCTGTATGCCATCCTGAATTTATTTTAGGTACTGCCATGTGACTGGCTAAGTTGATATTTCTAATATCCACCAACTGAATCCAATTTCTTGATTATCTTTATATATATCTAAATGAGAGTTTTAGCCGTGTGTTACAGTGGAAAGATTGTTTCCCTTAGTAAAAAGGCAAATAAAAGATAATTAAACTGAACAATATAGTTGGAAGAAAAGAAAGTGGCTGAGATGTTTTGTGGAATCATGGGAGTGGGAGTGTTGATGCCTTCTTTTCTTACGGGTCAGGTGTATTCCAAAGTACAAACAAACAAAAACCATGACAAATACCCACGCACTTACATGAACATGCATTTCTTTCTGCTCCACCATAAATCTGTCTGGTACATTTGCCCTTAGTAGCTGTAAAAGTACTGTAAAGCTCTGTTTGAAGTACCACATCTCAAAACTACACTCCAAGACCATGTTATACAACTCTCCCACGCACTCCAACACAAAGGCCACACTCACAAAGATTAATCGTACCCCCACATGCACTCCCCATCCATCTGCCCGAGGTGTGTTCTGCTCTTGCAGCAACAGTGGCCATGCAATAGATCTATCACTCTTCCTCCTAACATCCCAGCATGTGTGCCTGTCTGCCTGCTCCGGCTGCTCTCCTCCACAGCACCACACAAGCCATTCAATGAGCCTCTCTATCTTGCCAGTTTTGATTCACTTGCTCACTGCTGCCTTTCTCTGTGACACACACACACACACACACACACACACACACACACACACACACACACACACACACACACACACACACACACACACACACACACACACACACACACACACAC
>JAVLVB010000350.1:162045-182673 GCA_032876305.1 Orestias chungarensis | reverse complement strand
TATATATATGTATATATATATATATATATATATATATATATGTATTGTTTTTGTTTTGGGATATTGATCTAGCTTAGTCTTATTTAAAAGCATGTGCAGCCTTTTTATTGCATGTTAAAAGCCTGTCATGAGCTGGACTATTGCATCATAAAAAAAAATAAATAAATAAAAAGCTTTATCTCTCAAAAATCAATCTAATCGAGAAACACAGTCAAAGTTGGATTCTGGAAAACAGATTTAATGCTATGTCAGTGGATAGGCAGAGTATTGCATGACTCTAAACATGAGGCCTATTGATGAATGAGGTGATGTTCACTAAAATGGCCTGTTTCTCATTGTCAGGTCCATGTTTATTTGTGGGGGATGTGGTGTGTGTGTGTGGGGGGGGTGGTGGGGGGGGGGTTTGCTTAGAATTGTTTTTGCATCCGTTATTGGTTTCTCATTAGAGGGCCAAGATATAAACATTTGTCTGTGTTGGACACTGTGCGGCGCAATTAAGGATTCTCTTTGGCGCCCTCTTTGCCCTTTGAAAGTGAATTATGTGCAGATGAAAATCTCGACTGAAGTGTCGCCAAGACACAGACCTTTTCCAAGTGGCTCTGCACTCTCAAAGCCGTTTCTGAGAAACGCGAGATCAGCCAAAGGAGAAAGAGAAAGCAAGTGTGTGCTGTTTCCTGCTTGCATTGTGAATTAATGACTCTAATTAGGAATAGTTGAGAGATAATTACATTGATCTGGGCAGATTCAGTGTGCAGAACCTTACTGGATAACACCAACAGCCTTTGTTAACATCTTATAATCACACATGCACAAGAATCCACTACAAGATCCAACCACCCCCCCTGTCCTTTCACTGTCTTCATTCTATTGAGGTTGAATCTGGACATTTACTAAGTCGATATCTGATTGGCCAAACTTGTCGTAAATAGACAAAGCCCGAGTATGAGGAGCGCATTCCTTGATTTCTGAGCTTTTGTAGCCTATCCAGTTCCCATGCTGTTCCACATGTGGTGTTTTTGTCTCTTGTTTTTTTTCTGGATTTGTGATCATCGTGAAGCAATTGCACACAATTACAAAGTCTTGGAATCTTTTTAAAAATGTTCGGGAGCACTGTTGAGAATTTGGATGGTTACAATATCTTCTCTTCACCAGCTCATTTAATTAAAAAAATTCTGTTTTCTGTTTTTGGTTTGTTTTTAAAGCGCCAGATCACAACAAATATTGTCTCAAGGTCACAAGAAAATCCATATGCACTACCCACTTCAATTCATGTTAACCCAGTAAAAACAATCCAAGTTACAGGTTACAGGTTACATCTAAACTTTCAGCCAAGTTGAATCAACACTTTGCAGCAATCCCACAAAAAGCATGTGGTGACAGTGGAGGACAGAATAACACTTTTATTATAAAGAAACTTTCATGAGAACATTCAGCTTTTTAACAGATCTCGCACAATGCAAATGCAAACAACATTCGGTGGTGAGGAGGTGTTCCTGCAGTCATTGATTATTCTTGATTTAAACCATAAAATGCACAAATAACACTGTGTTCGATACATCCTTCCACTTCACTTCAATGGCTCTGGCCCTCCGCTTATCTCCTGACTAATGATCATCCCCTTGATTAGTTAAGGGTGGCATAAATCATAACTCCAATGAATAGGAGTTCTAGCTGTGGGCGGCAGAGCAGTTTCTCATAAATATCTAACAGATAAAAGACCTAAAAAAATTAGCTGCATATTCATATGGGTCCAGCGGATGATTCGTCCTTGTCCAGATTTTAAAGTTTACCGGTATTTTAACTTTAGATCAGGGGTGACCAATACGTCGATTGCTATCAACCGGTTCATCGAGAGAGGAGTGCAGGTCGCTCGCACGGCATTGTCTTTTGATTCAAATACTGTGTAGCAAACAGATGTGCATTTAAGAACGCATGTGCACTCTACGTTAGATCTACATTCGCCACCTTAGCAAAGAAATGTTGCGTAGCGCGTCTCCCAGTCTCTTTTAGTATAGGTGAAGGCTAGAGGAGCTAGAGGCCCAAATAGCGCTGGACCCTCCTGAAATCTACATATGTACGTATATGTATGTATTTATAGAAATATCTGCGTCTGCTAGTGCTTCGGGAGAAACACACATATTCCGTATTCCCTTAGGATTGGTCATCATTTAAGTATCTCCCAAGCTCAAAAAGTGTGGGATATCAAGCTCTAGAGATTCTCGATTTTTCAGTATTGCATGCTTGTGGAATAAAGAAGACTAAAGAAAACTATGTTTTAAGAAAATCTATATGCAAGGACAAAGACGTAAGAAGAGATAGGGAAGCTGCACCTTCCCATTGTGGGGAAATGTGTCTAATGTGGAAATTTCTCATCAGTGTATTTTAATCCAGATCACAAAGTGCAAAAATGTAGATGCAATTATATAACTATAGATTGTGGGCCCTTATATATTCCGAGGGATTTGCATTCTCTTCTACCAAGCTCTTGACTAATAATTAACCCTCTTCTTAAACCTTCCTCAAGTGCTCTTCACACATTGCGGTTTTTGGTGTTATGTTAGCGAGATTAGGAGTATAAAGGCAATATATTCCTGCAGTTATTTATTTTATTGCGCTACCAAATATATATGTGTTTGCTATAGCTCAAAGACTAGGAGTGATGAGAAATAATTTTAGTATTATATGACACCTTGGAATATGTGGATACAATGTAACTTTGGGCAACGTTTTAGTTGAAATACGTTCAGGGAAAACAGTAATTTAACTGGTATTCTGCATTTCCATGCAGAAATACTCTAAATGCCATATGTTGCAATGCCGTAGCTAATGAGTGTGAACAGATATGAGCTAATTAAGGAGTGATGATAATAATACAGAGCATAAGAGAAACTACAAAGAGAAGGGAGAAAAACAGAAGTAGTTCTTTTTTACGAAGGAAAATGGTTGTCATTATGTTTTACCACTGTGCTCAGTAAAAAGGGACAACTATACTATGGCTTAATATTAATATTAAGACATCTGTAAAGTTACTGAAATTGTTTAACAAATAAGATAAAAGGAAGTTGACCCTAATCCTCAGAGATAATTTTGCTCAGGGTATGCCTCCAGATATTATAAGGAAATTTAAAATGATTATGAATGTTGCTGCTCTGTTAATCCAGATGGCTTCGAGTCTTTTCTTTTTTGTTTTTTTACAACACCTATACAAATTATGTTTCACCCAAACCTCACAGATGTCACATGTTAAAGTTAGCTTCCAAATTACTGCAGTATACTATTGAATGATAAACAAATTGTGTTTTTTGTTTAATGACACCCAAACAATTTCCATCCATCCATTAATCCATCAATCGTCTTACCCGCTTATCCTTGTGGGGTCGGGTCGCAGGGGTATGCTGGCGCCTATCTCCGGCCTACAATTTGCGAGAGGCAGGGGTACACACTGAACAGGTCACCAGTCTATTGCAGGGTAACACAGAGACGTACGGAACAAACAACCACTCATTCGCACACTCATACCTGAGGACAATTTAGAGTGACCAATCAGCCTAACAGTCCTGATTTTTGACTGTGGGAGGAAGCCGGAGTACCCGGAGAGAACCCATGCATGCGCAAACTCCATGCAGAAAGACCCAAGGTGATATTAAATCCAGAGCCTTCTTGGTGCACGTTAACAGGCAAAAATAAGTTGACAGTGTGTCAAGTTTAGGCAATACTAGGTAAATAGCCAGTAGTGTAAAGAGGTCTAAGATTATCTTAAGAGAAGCCCTGTAACCTCTTTTATATTTACTAGTGCTGGACTTCATATGTTTTCTTAGCCTAAGTTCTTGTTTTTCACAAAGAGTCATGGAAGATTTGGGATTTGCAAGGACAAGGAAGAAAAACATGCTCTTCATCAGAATCAAAAACCCTTCAAAAATCTATAAGTTAATATTAATGCTGTTCAAAGAATAGAGTTGTGAAACATGTACACAATATGTAGGGTATACTACGTCATCTGTTTGCATAGATAAACTACTGGATTTTTTAAGATGTTAAGCTGTTCCTGCATGGCACCACTATTTATAAAAAAAGAAATACAACAAAAGGATTATCAATATTTATTGCAAAATGTGTTTCTTTAAGAGATACAATACACATTGGCGCTAAGATGCTCCTATGGCTGTGGAAAACATGATATACTGTTTATTATTACATGTAAAGAAACAGTAAAGATCTTGTCCTCACACTACTCTTAGTCAAATAAGTAACAACAGCGTTCAACTGCAACAATAAAGTTAACTTAAGCAATAATTTCTAAAGAAGTCATGCTTTCTGAGAAACTCTTGGCCAGTTGGGTTATTAGATTAATTGATTGTGGACCGCTGTTTCTCAAGAGGCAGATCTGGGTCATCGACTAATTAGTAGCCCCTGATGTGCTCATCCCCCTCAGTGTATGATAGAGAAAATTTCCTCTGGCTACATACTGAAGCCCTAAGTAAAGGTGTGTGTAGGCAACATGGTATATACTTTGTATGTGCAACGGCTTAAATGTGAAAATTGATTTTTGCATTATTAACATTGATTCAATCAGATTTAAGATATTTAAACATGGGCCTCATTTTTGAGTTTACCCTGTGCATTCCTCTGTGTAAACATTGTAACCTAGCTTAAAGATTTACCATCGCATACAGTAAAGGGAATTTGTGCCCAGAATAAGTTTTATTTAATATGATGCCTGCATGTTCAATGTTATTTAGGCTCCTTGCAGTTATCCAGAACTCATTCTTAATGCCCGCGCAGATATTGGATGAAAAATTACGTTTTTAACCATGCAGTCAGTTTGTCATTGTCACAGTGAGCTGCGAGTGACATCTTTGGCCCTAAGCCCTGACTTTCTGCCCTCTGCAGATCCTTACTGCGGCTTCCTGACAAGGACACTCCTACACCTGCAAAAGAAAATGAAAAGAAATACCAAAAGAGCCAATAAGCTGGCCCCTGTGGGCTGTGTGAGATGTATGCTTTAGCTATAAATCCATTGGAAGGTTGATAAGTTAATTGGCCCCGCTGCTATCTTGTCACCTGTGTCTAAAATAAAATAGCCTTCAATGTGAGTTATTTTACAACAAATTAGTTTTCTCAGCAAGCACAAGGAAGATGGCATTTGGACACTGAACAAGAAAATGAGTGGCCTCCAATTTGTGAGGCTGCAGATGTTTTTGAAGCTGTTTTTCAATCCTAGATGGAAGCTTAACTGTTTATTTTATGGATGTCAGATGGAACATTAAGTTGTAGTGTGGTGGTAGAGGGATCGGCTGGTGTCTTGTCATTTCTCTGGAGTGTTGCTGGAGTGATGACAGTGATGTGGTCAGAAGTTTTAAATACTTGTGGTTGAGAAGCTATTTGCAATACATATGCGTCTCTTTGGGACGCTGCAACAGAAAGATAAATATGTCATCCTCTGTTGTTTGCTCATGTACCTACACACGCTAGCGTATTAGAAATGTGAAGGTCACACACATGCGTTAATTCTCCCTCCACAAATACCCATGGTTTAGTAACCACAGAATTTATCACAGCTCAGCTGCTGGTGGTGCAGGATAAATGGAGGGCTGAGGAATGCAGTCCCAGTCAGGATGTTCTCCTTTGGGTTTGGAGTGTAACCAAGGCGGTCTTGGCTTGGCCACAGTTAGTCATGGATGCCTTGTTTTTCGCTTTTATTAAACCACCTTTCTCTGCTTCAATGTTTGTACAGTTTACCACAGCCCCTCAAACTCCCAACACCCACCCACCCTGCAAGGCAGGGCGACTTGTCACTACTCCACATAGATAAATAGCTTCTATGAAGCTAATGTTTTACTGACCGCATGAGTCAATAAAATACCAAACGAAGACAAACATATTCAATTTGCAGTTTAATATTTAGCCTCTATTACCTGTATGTTCTTTGGTGCAATTTCTATGGCATTTCACTCATCAAGTCTTCTAAGATGTTATGGTTGAGACTTTCCATGTTTAACTTTTATATTTCATAAATATTTTAATTTAATAAGAAAGCCTTTGCCATAGAAATTAATAGGAAATTATACATATACTTATCTGCGTTTTTTAAGCATTTTGAAATATGTTCACATACAGTAATTTCCCACTTTTAATCAATCAAAAGGTTTTCAATTCTTTTAAACTGCGCTTAGAAGTTTAATGAAAATTAAGAACTATACATTTCTTGCTATGACAATGTTAAACATGGTAACTTTATTAGGTTAGCATACACTTTTGTCTTTTTTTTAAATTCTTTTCAAATCAAATTTTACATATTTTTATCTTTATAGGCTTTTAATGTATTGTTTTTTTTTTTGTATATGTTTTACATTAGTAAATGTTATGAATGAACATAATGTTACCTTACGTGTAAAGCCTAATTGCTAAAACAGGGTGATGTTAGTTAATGTGCTATCAATTACAAATTTGTGTATGCTTCCTAATTCAGCGATCTTAAGGTCTAATATCCATTAGGATATTGCATGTTATATATAGTTAAATCCAAAATTTACCATAACGCTGACAACCAACTAAAACATTTTCTTCTCATATGAAAGGAGAATATAACGGCTTTAACAATTTGGAACTTTAACATATTAAAATAAACAGTATTCTCAAATAGTCAAGGTTAGACTTAATCAGCTTGAACAAAAAAAAAAATGTATTCTTATGTGTATTGTAGTCAATGGAGATTTCAATTTGTATGCATGAATGTACCCAAAGAAATGAAAAATATTTATACAATGGCTATTTAAGAACCTATTTTTTGGTTAACAAACATGTAAATTATTGGTGGGTATACCATTGTTAGGCTCTGTAACTTGACATTGATTCATTATTAATGCTGAGGGCATTATACTTCTATTGTATTGTGTGTAAAATGGGATCATTAGTGCTGAATGTGAGGATGTGAAGAGTTGATTTATTGGGGAGAATAATGGTGAATGTTGTAGGCAGAAAAAAGCTAAACATTCCTGACTATTAGCAGATAAAGAATAGTCATTTCCCCAGAAGTAATTAGGATTAGCATAATTTGATGGTGAATACATGAATGATGCAACATTGAGTGATACGTCGATTTTTCCTGTAATGAGTCCCTTATCTCCGCTCTCTGTCGAACACTCCTCTGTGTGTGTGCAGCTTGAGGTGACTTCATCTGTGCTACTACACCTTCTTAAAGAGTCTGTGTTTGGGTGCATCCTGTATTCTCTAGGGACAAACACATCCACAGAGCAGAGAGCAAAGGTAGTGGTAGCATAGCACTGTCATGTTGTAGCTGATGGAAGATGGTCCTTTTATCTTGACACGCTACCCGGTTAGAGCCAGACCAGGAAATATGATACAGCATGTTCTCTGTTTTTCTGCACATTACTCTCTGTTTGTGTGTCTATTAGAGTGTGTTGTGGTGCCTTTCTCCCCGTGTGCATTTGTCCTTCAGCCATTCTGTGTACATATTAGTGTACAACTACACAATATTATCACCAGCCACGCATGTAGTCCGTCACTTTGAGCTGCTTTTAGGTGACAGCTATTGATCGGGTGTTTGTGTCTTCGCAGAGGCCAAAGTAACACCTTGCCGTCTGCATCCCACTTGAGATTGTAACTTGAGAGAGTGAACTCTGTGAATACAATGACTGCGCAACATTGGCTTTAGAAACCCTTTTCCTGCCAACATTTGCATCCATCTTTGCGAGGATGTGCTTCTTTCTCAAGTTTGCTGCTGCTTGACCATCCTGCTTTTTTACAGCTTAATTGACTTTTTCTTGTGCTAAGTGACTCATGAAGTATCAGTCCAGCAGTAAGACATTATTGGACCATAAACATGCTTACAACAAAGATTGCACTTGGATAGCATGCAGCTATTTAAATGCTTACAATTTCCAACCCCAGCCTGTATGATTTTCTGGTAAAATTCTGTCTGAAGTCTGACCAAAAGGGGTTTTGCAAGGTTATGATCAACCTTTCAGATTATCCCACTTGATAATAGTTATTTGATCATATATTGCATATTGAATATTGTTGAATTCTATTATATCACATTGTGAACTTAGTTCATCAATGTTTTTATAATTTGTGGCCATTACAGCATTATTGCATTCTCTTCACTGCTGTGTCCTTAATTTGAGTTTGATTAGAGTTTTGACACTTGACACACGACAGTGTCTGAAACTTGGATAAGAATTTAGCATTAAAAAGTTACCAAGTATTTATATAAACAGATCTAAGCCTCGATTGTAAGCATTCAAGCAGTATATGAATTGTTCTAAGTATTAGCATTTTAAAACAAATCACATATGTAATTTGGCATATTGTTGTAAAAAGTTCAAGACTCCTATAGGATTCTACCTCGCACGTGTTATTGTGTTTCCTACTGTAAGAAAGCTAAGCTAACATTTTTTTTTCTTTAAGAGTGTTTCATTGTATTTGTGGCTGTCCAGCAGCAATGCTTTATGTTTTTCATTATTTTACCCACTAAAGATTGTATAAACGATCTTAGAAGTAAATATATATTGGCTTTGTATTGTTTTTACTAACTTTGTTTTGTGCGTACTTGCGGATATCTTTATAATACACAAATGGAAATGACTCAATCATTCTGCTAAATAGAATCACAAGTTCACCCTTTCTAATTCTCCATGTCATTTAGGAATGTATTTTTCTATTGTTTGAACCTGTATTAGTTTAATTCTGTGGTTATAGTTCCAGTAATACAATCCATGGAGTCATAATGCGCATATCAACCAGAATAACTGCAAAGCAAAGGAGTAAACTAGATCTGCTTTTGCTGCTAGTTTACATAGTCTGAGTCATACTCAGCTGACCCCAGAAAACCTTTTTTTTCTCATCCTACTTTCTCTGTTCCTTTATTCTCTTTTTCTTTATTCTCTCTTCCTTCCCACTCTCTCTCCACCCACCTTTCAAAATATGGGTCAGTGTTTCTAAAATCCGTACTCTGTTTAAAGTTTGATAAGTGCACTCCAGGTGGTAATGGGGATAATATTAAATTTATAATCAGCAGTTTCAAGTGTTCACTATTGGAATTATTTGATTATTGAAGTGAATCGTTTCCCAGAAGGGCCTCTTTTTTATTATGAATTTCCCTAAATTTACAGTTAAAATACCCTAATGAGTGAAATAGAAGGAAAATTTGGATTTATTTGTCTGGTTACTTTATTCAAATAAAAAAATAAAATAAAAATTGTGGTTGCACGTATCTTTAAATGCTGAGAAATGAACATGACATTTTTATTATATCAAACATTTTTTTTATTCACCAAACATGTTTTTGCATCAGAAGATTCAACGTATTTTGAAAGGATTAATATCTTAATCCAATGAGCATCAAGTATATGTATTTTGCTGCTTTTAAAATGTTAATATAAAAAGAAGACGCTGTGAAAAACTTGTGTAAAGATCACTGTTATATTTACATTTCCAAAGCTAAACAATGTGATTTTTCCATCACCTATGGATATTTACAAATGAGTGATTGCAAACACATAATTTCAACTAGTTACTTCAAACATGCCATAGTATGTTATAATTCCACAATATATAAAAGGTTTTTTATAAACGTTTCAGTTTGTTTTAAACCTTTATTTTTAATATAAGTCCATATCTGATTTCTATTATAGTTGTCTGATTAGGAGCACAACGTTCTTTATCCAGCTTTGCAAAAATTAAGATGAAATATTTTTGATATCGTTGTCACTCATTCTAAATGTTTTTGTTTCTCTGATGGTGTCTGTGTTTTAAAAACAAAAGTTCTGACACTCACTCCGTGCTTTACTTCTGCTGCCAAAGAATAACTATTTGTGTTGTGCTTTAAAGAGAGCTTGTGCTACACACTGTGGGAAATTATCTTTTCTTCTCTTGTCGGCTTCTATCCAAAATTGATCTGGCCGGTGTCTGTTTTTCAACAGTCCCTAAACGCTGCGGGTGAGAGTTATGTAGTGGCAGTGTTAAATAGCCCTGTGTTTTTATTCTGATTTGTCAATAACTAATAACTGACCCCCCAAAGCAGCTTAGGTACGGCCTGAACTCCAACACAAAGTTTACCACTTTAGAACCTTCAAAAGTAAATGAAAACAGTCATAAATTACATTTTCCTTGTATAATTCTCTCCTTTTGCTCTAGCAATGTGTTTATTCCTTTACTGTTATACATCACATTTTTAATAACCATTTATATTAGGATTTTTCTAAACAAAATCAGGAAAAAAAGTTTACATTTCATCAAATCTTGGTTTCAGTTTTTGGTTTAAACTCCACCATGCTTTCCTATTTGTCATATTCTTTGCACTGATGTTAGATTTACTGTTTAATTGCAGGTAAAATGTTTCTTGAGGGGGGCAGTTTGGCTCTTCATATTTCCACAATTAAAGAACCGCCCCTCCCAGAGCAACTCTAACAGCTGGCCATTAATCAGTCCTTGCGCTCGATTTCTCTTCCACCACAGTTTATGATTTTCACATTATCCTGCTCTCCCTAACCACCATCCCACAAGAAAATGATCCCTCCATGCCACCGCAGTGGAAATGAGAGAGACACTAACATCCTCTCTTTTTTTGTATACACTGTCTGCATCTATGACAAAATGAAAGTAAGATTCTACACATACTTAAACATTTGTGAGTTTATGCTTAAACCCCCCCTCCCCTCCGCCTGAAAATCTTGCAGCTATTATCCTGTTATAATTGCACTTTCCTGCTGAAACTGTGGATCATAGGGCACCATTGACTGCTTTTAATCCGTCACCAAATTTTAATTAACACAGACGTAACCCCCGTTTCTAATACATCCCGCAGAACGTCAAGATCACAATAACTCATAAATCACAGTCACAGATTTCTTCCCCCCCGCCCCCCTGCTTCCCTGCTTTGATGAATTTCCAGATGGGGGCTGGTGACTGTTAAGGTCGACCAAAATATGAGATAGACAGAGATAAAAAGTGTTTTGTCGAAAGAGATGGATAGAAGAGAGCGGTAGGAAGATGAACAGCGAGGTTACATTTTGGGAAATTTATAAAGTGTGTCTTTATGAGGATGAGGGGGAGAGAGAGAGAAATGGCAGCTGCTCTCATATGCTGTCAAACTTTTGGAGATTTGTCACCACGGAGAGGATTATTGAAGCTGTAAAATGGGTTTGAGTTAATATGCTGGCCATTGAGGAACACAACGTGGGTCTACCAGATTGGTTCTCCAAAAAAATCAAAAGGCTGAGCAGTAAAAACGTGGTGCTTTGAAATATTAATGAACGCTCTTATGTTTATGCAGGTATCTGCAATGTTCTTTTAATCAGAATTTTTAAATGATGTGCTTTTTCAGAAATGATCATTACCTAAATTGAAATGAATCAATGTGGCTTTGTTTATGGGTGTTTGCTTAAAGTGTGTGTAACTGTGTGCGAATTAGTGGATCAGAGAGTGTGGAGGTAGAGGTGGGCAGGGTGCCGGGGTTTGTTATTACTAAATCGCTCATCCATGCTACTAATTAAGATGCATAGCATCCCCATATGAATGTCAGTGTTGCTAATTATCAAGCAATGTAGTGCTCACCAGATATGAAAACTGGCAGCCTCTGTAGTCATGTTACCAACCTATTAAAGCTACAATTACCAAGTGCCCGTCATTCTCCTTTTTAGTCATCTGCTCTGATTTTTTTTTCTTGTCGTTGCTTTATGAAAGTAAATCTGTTACATCAGATTTTAAAGTTCATAAGCCTTTGAATTTCAAACTGTGAAATTTTAAGCACTGAATTAACATTAAACATTAAACATTAAAATTTTAAAGGAAAAAAATTTTGATGAAAAAAAAAAATCAAATGCCCTAATTCAACATGCTAAGTTCGGTGGTTAAAACTCGGTGTTCAGTTTTACTATCCAGGCCTCTGGGATAACAGGTCAGTCCAGGATTACATCGGACCATGAAGCTGAAATTTGTTAATGATTCTAGCTTCCGATTCGAGAAATGCGGAATAGCTCTTTAGCCATGGCTAGACACTTTAAACCTCGACAAGATAATTCAAAACTAATTTAAGAATATTTAATACCCGGTTTGTGATTTGTGATTTGTGAAACCTTTGTGGATCAACAGCTAAAAAAAAAAAAAAAGGGGAATACTCAAATAACACTTCCTAGATCTGAATAAATGGAATATTAATTGAATACTTTGTTCTTTGCAAATTGAATGTGCTGATAATAAAATTAAACTATTTACAAGTTAGAATTATGACATTTTTTAAAGTTTTTATCTATTCATACACATTTGCCTACTTTGACTTTTCTTTTCATTCTGCTCTATTTAGCTAATATGACTGAATAATCCAGTCCAGGTTTTAAGTGTCAATTTTCAGTTTTAGTTTTGGAGCTGGAGCGGTTGGTGCAAATACTAAATTGCTGTTGAAAATGTTTTGCAAATCATAAAATGGTTTCACAAACCTGTTTTTAAATGTGATATAACTAGTTGAGAATGGTCCAGTCAAGGTCCTGTTTATTATTATTTTTTCTTCACCTTGTTTTTTTTTTGTTCTCTTGTTTTTAAAGGTTATGGCTTTGTGGATTTTGACAGTCCAGCTGCAGCACAGAAGGCCGTGTCATCCCTCAAAGCCACTGGGGTGCAAGCCCAAATGGCCAAGGTAAGGAGAGTTTCTTATACGTTACTATGTAGACACTGGTCAGTATAAGGTTCTTACATTTTATTTTGAGTATTATTTAAATAAATAAAGAGTGACCAACAAGATCGAACTTCTGTTATTTAAAAATTTTACACAAAAGCTTTTGCTTTTTTTGCTACAAACAAAAAAATATATATTTTTACTGCTTGTTGTGCTAAAAATTATACTTTCATATTCAGTTTTTACAGTCATCTCAATTCTATTAAAAATTGTTTAGTTTTATTAATTTATCTGTTTATTCATTGACTCCTCTGTTACCACTTCTATTGAGACCAATATTTATTTATTGTTACATTGTGACACAACAACAAGACCCATAATGCTGCATAGCAAGCAGCTTTTTTGGGAAAAGAATTATGGCTGGATATCCACTTGTTTCATTACCTGGTAAAAAGTTTAACTTGTTAAAAATGGTGTATTGCACCTTTTTTCGGAATTACCTTGAGATTACTCGTTTTTACAATGAAGAGGGAGTGGTTCACTTAACAAAATGTTGGCTTGAATATAGGCAGCATAATCCTGGACTAAGCCCTCTTACCAACTGCATTATTATTCTATACTCATCTAAATCATGATGCATTCAGGAAATTGGAATAGGAAATGTAGTGGACATGTTATGCTAAAAAGGTTATTCTTCAGTTAACAAGATAATTTTAAGCATTTAAGTTTGCATATTTAAAAAAACAAAGAAATATTTAAAAATCCTTTAAAGAACAATTGTCAGTTTCCCACACTGAAATTCAGGAGTGTACAGAAGAGATATTAGCTGGTTAATTGGTCATTTAATCCACCCAGATTCCGCGGTTGACTTTGTTACAGCCATGTCACTCATAATTTATATGTTTTTTTTCTTGCTTTTTTAGGTGTCCAGCATTTTTTTGTTAAAAGGTGTTTTTTGTTCAGTAAAGTTACTGACATTGAGTAGGGTATCCAAAAATTTAACTCAAGTAGAAGTAAAAAATGTATGTTATAGTAAAACTACTCCTATACATATTTTTCTCTGAGGTACACAAGTTAGTCAAGTAAAAGTAAGAAGGTAAATCTAATTAGTTAGTTACTTATATGTAATTTTGGAGTGTGGAACTTTGTGATACAGTTTGTTTCGGAAAAGGACGTGAACCAAATATTGAGCTTTGTGTCGGCTTGAGGGTGAGCTGGATCTGCTCACGGTGAACTTTGTCCAGCTTGTTTTGGTATTCTGTGCCACCATATTAAAGTATTAAAAGAAAAGCAGATAACACAGGCGTTTTCTCAAAAATAGACTTGATTATTGTTTAAAATCCTGAGTCTTCTACCGACACAGGGAGTTCATTAGCAGTCTGAGAAGAAATTATTTTACTACTATTACTTATCCTTTCTCAACCTACATACTTCCAAAACATGTCTTTTCTATTTTACATTTTAATTGACAGGTGTATCTCAAAAATATAAAGAAATATTCACATTTACTCCAAAATTGTGTAGAATTAACCCTTTGGTGGCTTTATTCTCCAGTTGACTGTGGTTTTGACGACGATGCGCTGTTGATTATTATTTTGTGGGTTGTATTAAAAAAACTTTTTTCAAAAAATAAATAAATAAATAAATAAAAATAATTAAAACAATTAAATAAAACATTTAATTGTGGATTTTTTAGCAGGGAAGCCATAATAATCAGACTTTACCTGAGTGCTAATTAAAATATCTTATAATTTTATACATTATATTAAGGATATTCTCTTTTTAAACTAAATTTCTGAAATAAATTCCCTATTTAAGGTTTTTATAATTTGTTGAGAGGCTGATGTTTTTTCCTGTTTGTAGAGCAATGGTTTGTTGTCAAACAAAGCCCAGGAGGAGCCTTTCTCTGTGCTGCTCTGGCGCCAATCAAATATCCAAGAGTGTCCGAATATCTAAATAGGTCGAAAAAACGTTGGCAGCATTGAAGCAATAAATATGGTGATGACTTTGAGGGGTCCACCATGAGTGATTTCACAGATAAGATGTAAGCATTTTATCTGATCCCAAATATTCCCCCCTTTCCCCCCTACTTGAAGCCAAAGAAGGGGTGATGAGATGGAGAATGGCGCCTGTGAAGATGACAGAATTGATGATAACGATGAAGGTGGCGATTATTTTTGATCAAATGGGATGGGATCTGACAGGGGGAGATGATATCCTGCGTAGTGCTCAGGTGTGCTATTTCTCAAATGCACCATTTGGCCGTTTCCTCTCCCCACTAGTGTCCTTCTTCCAATATTTATAAGAGGGCAGCCTCTCAGAATACAGATAGGATCTTTGTCCGTCTCATTTCAGGGCCGCGCTTTTCATTGCTCACCTTTTCTCAGTCAATATTTTCATCTGAGTGGGTCTTGTGTCCCCAAAACAAAGGAGCTGACCTTTTTTGGGCAATCTTTCTTTGCGTGCGTTCGTAGGCGCAGTCATGAAATAATTTTTTAATAGAATTTATGTATGATAGTTGAGCTCTGAATGCTCCCTTGCTCTGTTCGTTCAAATAGAAAGGCCAGCATTCTTTTTGTGCTGCTAGCCTGTGCTTTTATCACACTTGCGAGAGACATTAAGGGTAGTTTGCTTTTATAGACTTCCTCTGCATCTCTCTAATGTCTCTTTACCAGGTATCACGACGATCACTCTACCAGCTCTACGTCCTAATGTCTCTCTTCTGTCTTTTTTTCTCCTTTTCTTTCATTTGATGCTATTTTCCCCCTCTGGAGCACATATTAATACCCATCTTTATTTTCGCATCCACCACAGGTTTGCTCTGCCAGCAATTTATTCCCATCAAGGAAAACGCAGATGAGTTCTGGGGTTAATTTGAATCAGGAATAAAATCACTAAAGCCACACACAACGCCGGTATAAGAACCATTCTGCCCGATCCTCTCACTACTCTTGCTCCATTGTGTCAGATGTGATTCCCCACAACAAAGTAATAAACGGATACCAAGTTAGAGCCAGAGGCTTTGAGCTCATTAAATAAAACCTATCCCTGTAATCAAGTCGTGCTTTTTTTTTTCCTGCTTTGATGCCATTAAAGCTCTTTTATTAGGAGACCTTATTTTAAACACAGATGCAAAGGAGGCAAGAAGCAGAAAAGAAAGAGAAACCGTCATTTGATTTTGCTCTTGCTTCGTTTCCGAAGAAATAGCTTGCCCGTCTCTATTCTCCATCTCCCTTCAGAATTTAAAATACCAGGGAAGCAGCGATGAAACATTGCCTTCTTTTGTCTTGCTCTTCCCTGGGGACGGTGGCAGTGAGAGGGAGGAGAAGAGCCATAATTAAGACACCTAAAGGACACTTCACCCTGCACCACCCTCCTTGTCACTCACCTCCATACAAGCGACAGAAAAAATTGCTTGGCATAGGGTAGGGTCGGTTTGTTAGTCTTTCAGCGTGCAGCTTTGAACGTCAACCTGACACTGCACAGTAGGAGAATTGTTTATTTTTTTGCATGCACAGTACAGGAGAATGTTTATTGCAGTTACGTTTTTTACCCCAATTAATGGAAATTTGTTTGGTTATAGTATAGAAAACATTTATTTTATTTATAAAAGAGAAAATGCAAGTACACAAAACATATCAACAGAGAAAGTTACAAATAATTTTTTTTGTAGGATGCCAATTCATTTTTAAAAGCAGTGATCTTTATTTGCTATTGTACGCTGTCATTGAATCATCCTGAAGGATTATTAAATTCTGATGATAATAAGAAGAATAATAGGGAGAATGAGATATAATATGAACACAAATAAAGAAAAATATAATTAAATATGATGATGAAAATATGATTACAAACCTAAGTAATGTAATTGTGTTTGCACATGACAGAAGAGGTACAACAACCATTAAGTAAGTAAGATCATTTTGTTATTTTTAGAAACTCATTCTTTGAACCTGAGCTTCTATTTTGACTTAAAGACACAAGCGAGCAGTTGACATAGCAAGCATGTTTGTGGTTTAAAAATGGCATATTTTTTCTCACCACTAACATATTTTCTGTAGGTGTGGTGCACCCTGTTCTTTACTTGTGTCTGTGAGACGTCCTTCAGTTGTGTATAATGGAAAATAAATTGTAGTCGTTAAATCAAAGTGTAGCTTTTAGCGCAAGCTATTTATGCTACCAGAGCAGCTCGAACTCTGAAATTGAAATCAAGCACAATAGTCTGGAACAAAGTCTTGAAAGAAAAGTTTCCAAGCTCATTAACAAGTGAAAACTGTTTTAACAACCGTGATCCGTTGCAGCTGCTAGACCCGCGTTACATGATTTCCTCTCTCGGCTCAGTGCCACATGAGATGGATAAAAATGTTTGCCATTACAGAATATATTATCTGACGTGACCACAGTTGACTTTAATCATGACATGCAGAGTTAGATGGTTTGCCCTACGTCACTTCTCAGCTTCACTGCAACCAGGAAAGATTTTTCATTAATTAGAAATGGGCTGTGCTGCATGCCCATGATTTTCATGACACTCTTACTACAGAGTGTAAAAACACCAAATCCATGCGATATGGGAAAAATATTGTACACATAAACATTTGGAAAAATCTATTAACCAGTGTGGCATGGTTCATGGACTACGGAAAAAGTCAGAGAGGAAATGTGCACAATTACTTTGTGAAAGAATCTGTGAATGTCTTACAAACATGATTAATTGGAAAGATTTTTTATTTATTTGTGGCGGACCTTAGAATTTTTTTTTCTAATTGTTAAAAATCAAAATAAAACTCTGTATCACTAAGAAATAAAAAATACTGTTTTCACAAAATTACCCGATGGCTATAAACAAGAGGTTATAAATTATGAGAGAGATATTATGTATTTTCCTCATAACCTTTTGTGTGTGAAAGGGACGCTGAACACAGCACATGCACCTTCCTCGCAGCACGGACTTTACTCTCCATACCACTTTGTTCAGGTAGCTTTCCGAAGTGAGAAAGCTGACACGTCGAGCAGACAAAATGATAACAGGCAAACACCGCATCAAGCCTCGCATATGCAAACCTGTCAACCAGCCGCTCGCTTCACTCTCCATAGGCTGCCATTTTCCCCTTGAGCCAATCAGACTGAATTATGGGAAGGGCGCCCTCGATTGTGGTGTCTGTGTCGGAGAGGTAATTCCGCCTGACAGCTGCTTGCTCTCAGACAACAGCCAGTCTTTATGGAAATCATCCCTCCCCATTCTCGCTGCAGTCGGCTTTTGCTGATAACAGGCAGGAGAAAAACAAAGCTGTCCCTATTTTTCCAGTATGTACTGCCGGGAATTAGCAAAGCAATGCTTATATACAAAAGAGCTTTCTTGTTTCCAATATGAACTTTGAATACAACTCGTTCTGAGTTGTTATTTATCAATGGCAAGTTAGATATGTATTTATTTTAAGTGTGTGGGGGGGTAGGACTGATACCTTCAGTGCATCATTAGAAACATTCGATATGTTCAGCGGATTTTACCAGCTTTGAAAGGACACAAAAAATTCTCCACAAGACTTTCTTACAGAATACTTTCGAATTGACATGAGAGCACCCGTGAATAGCTAATTCTATAGTTTATTAAAGTTTAGACCGATTCCTGGATCTTTTTTTTTTCGATTTCTAACCATTATAATGTATTTTATCCAATGCGCCCACCTTTCAACTCTGATCCCCACAACATGATACTTCTATCACTGTGTTATCTGTAGGTATGGTGTTTTTAAGAGAAGTGCTGTCATTTTATCAATTTTTTAAGTTTACTACCATGCATCATGTTACCACTGGTTTCAAAAGATAACAATTGCAAAATAAAAAAATTAAAAACAGAAAAAAAATGTATTGGTTTATTTGACGTTTTGGTTTGATGCTATTATTCTCTAAATTACTAACCAACCACTGGCTTATGGTAGGGTCTCTTTATCAGAAGTAGGTTGGTATGCATGTTTGTGTTATAAGCTGCTTTATTTTTAAAACTACCACTAATGGGTAAATCATAAACAAGCAATATCAGTTCTGGCCCTATTTCCTCAAGTTTAATTGGTAGTAGTTCAAGTCTTTTGTGTATCATTGGCTATATTTATGGACTTCTCAGACATTGGAGCAAACAGAGAGGTGCTACTTTTTATTCACTTTGCAGGTAGACATGTAAGTATGTTAATAATCATTAATTAAAATAATTCAATTTCCTCTTTGCCTAAATCCTAAATGTTTTTGATGGGACCAAGGAACCACTGGTCCAGCAAACGGTAGTCAACAGCAGAGGCTTTAGCAGTGTGAAACAAACTTGAATATTCAGTCCTGCTGCCTCTTTCTCATGAATTTTCGCTTTGTGTCCTTTGCTCCATCTCCTACCGTCTGTTCATTTCTCTCTCCTGGGGAAAATTTCCTGTCAATATCACATTTATTTGCATGTTAAAAATCACAAATCCCCCACTGGGTGGTCCGCAGAAAGTCAGCAGTCCTCGTATCATCCTTTAAAGGTGACTTCTCTGACGTCTCGGCTCAGCTTACACACCGGTACTGTTCAACTCAATGCAGGGTGACCCCTGGGCGGTAATCAAAGGGACGGCTGACAGTGCTGTTACAGTTGGTTGCTGACAACAGCTAGCTTAGCGAGGCCTGCTTCCTTCCATAGCATGGGTTAAACTTGGAGAAAATGCGCTGGGAATACGACATATTTTTTATACAGTGGGATAATTGGACAGAACCTGGGGATTCAGGTGCTCACTCAGCAGCATCACGCACCTTTCAGGGTGATGTGTGCCACTTTGATTGTAATGCCAATTCCCCTCTGACATCTGCCTCAGTATTTGTTGGCAGAACAGATGGTGTCAGTGCGGTGATCAGCACTTTTTCTCTGAAGCAGCCATCAACACTGGCATTCTAATAATCATAGCTGCTCACAACAGCTCAAGCCATCCAAATTGTATGCTCACTATAGTCAACATTTATATACAACTAAGAAGGAACATGATTTATGGGTCACAGTCCTGAGCTATGTCATGTAAATATTTCATTTTATATTTTAGACCTCTACAGTCACTTTTGTGCAAAGGAGAAGGAAAGGTAACACAAAACATAGGGTGCCTTAAAATCAAAACCCTAAACGTTGGACATTCCTTTAATTTATATATTATTTAGAACATGTCTAACAGTAAAGGTTAGATTTTTTTTTTGTTGTGATTTAAATTCTTTTGGATTAATGCACCTTGATGTATCAACATTTTGGTCAGATATGGTCAGGCACAAGCTTTAGTGAATTTGTCTGCTTTGACATCTGGAAAGTGACCAGATCAGATGAAGAACATATGTGAACGGCAAGTTTAAAGTTGGATTTAGGTCTGGACTTTGACTGGGCCCTTCTAACACATTATTGGTCCTAATTTTACATATTTTAGCAGAGCATTTGTTGTAAGGTGAAACTTATCTGGAGGTTTGTGTACTTCCCTTTTCATGCAACAATAAACTGTCCCACTGCATGGTAATTTCACCAGTTGGTTTTGCTGTGACACATTCGGCTCTTTGTCTCCTTAGGCAGAAAAAAGCAAACGGGATTGTGTGATTTTGTCTGATCAGAGCACCTTCCTGTTCATCTGGTGTGTCCCCATATGTCCCTGGACTTCCTATGGCTTCTTTTCAACATTGACTTTCTTCTTGCCACCCTCCAAAACGGCAGAGGACTAGTTTGCAGGACTAGTAATTGTAGTGTCAACAGATTCTCCCGCATGAGTAGTTGCTGCTTCTCTGATTATTTATGCTCCTTGCTAAGCCTATTATTGTAGATGTATGTATGTGACATAAAATGAGTATGAAAACATTTGGAAGACATTGTAAATAAAAGCAAAGTTAAAAGTGTCTTTAGTGATCGTAGGGGTAATTCAATTTTTTCTCCCTAAAAAGGAAAAAACTCTATGCTAATATCTGACTTTTTTTGGCCAAAGTTAGCTCAACGGTTGCTCATC
>JAVLVB010000350.1:100634-158514 GCA_032876305.1 Orestias chungarensis | reverse complement strand
TATATATATATATATATATATATATATATATATATATATATATATATATATATATATATATATATATATATATATATATATAATATTCAACTCTAGATAAACTACATTGTAATTTGTGGATGCTGTTTGGGTTCAGGTACAGTTTTTTCGGAGGTCAAATCCCAGTACTTGGGGAGTATTTAAATCATGTCTGATTGTTGTTTATATTGATGCAACCCAACAGAATTCACGCCTGTATCCCTTCAAGTGCTGTTAGGGTTCAGGTACAGTTTTTTCGGAGGTCAAATCCCAGTACATGCGGAGTACTTAAATCATGTCTGATGGTTGTTTATATTAATGCAACACAACAAAATTCACGCGTGTAACCCTTCAAGTCCTGAAAAGGTTCTGGTTGATAAAATGTTTTGTCTTTTATACGTTTTTTATATTTTATGAAAAAAAAACTTGCAGATTTCTATTTGCTTATATCATCATACATGTACTTATGTTTTGAGGGTTTAGTTTGATTCTAGAGAACGAGTGAGATTACTTCCTCATTTTTGTATTCAGTATCCTCCTCTTTAATGAATTCTAGCCATGGACTCTTTCCAGTTGCTTCAATCATATGTGAGATGTCTGTAGTAGGAGTCCAGACTGAGCAGATCAAGGCTGGAGCTGCTGATCATCTCTTCGACACAAAGTCAGCTGCTCATTCTGTCTAAAGGAAAGCCAGAGTAAATGGGACTCTCTTTCTTTTTTTCCCCATCTCACCACCTTGAGAGTAACTCAGTTTGTAGACATGGGTATGAAAGAAGAGGCTATAATAAAAGCAATAAGGTTTTATATCAGATTATCCAACACATTTTTCCTCTTTTTTTTTTTTTACATTTCTTTATCCTTTATCTCAAATTTTTTTTTTTACATTTCTTTATCCTTTATCTCTAATTATAACCTTTTTTTGTGTTTGAAAAAAGATTGAAAATGTATAAAAGTGGGGTCACTATGGTTTATCTATGATCTTAAGGACCAAACCACTGAAGACCTATTCGAGGGGTGTTGCTTTGCAGAAGAGGAGAAGTGAATGAGGAAGAGAAAAGGAAGATAAAGTGTAGAGCTTAAAGTGGGGTGAAATAGGAGATATTTTTCCTATGAGTTTTCTCCAGGGTCTGGATGTAGTTGGAATCGGTCAGCAGTTTGGACAAGAAAATCGAATGGGGAGAGGTAGATGTATGGCGCATGGGTGTCTTATCCCCCTATGAGGTGATTTGTAGATCATTACCTCTCCATCAAAGTGTATTACACACAAAACTAAACATCAGCACCTTTTGAAGCCCATTCGAAAAACAAAAAAATGTTTGTTGGCCTTTGAAAGAAACTCCTTTTATATTTCTTGAGCCTCATTTTAGTTTTTTTTTTTTCCCCTCCTAGTTAAAACCTTTTAGTCCAATATTAAGGACTTCCAACCTTCTTCAGTATTGTTGATTTTTTTTCATACTAGATTCCTAAAGTCCAATGTACTTTTTGAGTGTTCATATGATAGCCCAACAAAAAGTAAAACCTAATGATGAACTGGTCAGAAAACAATGTTTCAACGTTGAAATGTTTTGTGCATTCATCAGTAGTTTGTAAAAGGATCTTTTTGCTACAATTATTGCTGCCTGTCTTATGGTGTAGGCTGAAACTTTAAGTAAGATTGAACAGATAATCTGTAAGCATACATTTTCAATACACGTTATGTTGGATTTTGAACTTGACTTGAATGGGCCTTTCTTAACATAAATGTGTTATTATTAAGGCTCAAAGCAACACTAAAGAAGTTTAAGTTCTGGTAGATTTTGACAGCCATTGTGGACAAAAATGATAATCTTTTCTCTGAAGCGCATAAAGTCGTAAAATCCTGATCTCCCGATCGCCTGCAGTTGGATTGAAGTACATTTCTATTCTCAGTGGCTGTGTAAAGGATGAATAGCGATGAGGTAATGAATTTAATTGTGGTGAAACAATGTCATATGATGATGTTAAAAATAATAAACCGGTTAAGTGACATATGCCTTAAAGCAGTACCGCCTCATGGTATTTCATCTGCCTTATAGTGTTTTTGTTGTTGTGCTTTCTGGAAGTTCCCAAACAATGATATCATATTTTGGTTCCAAGTTTAGAAACATGGAACCTGTTTACATTTATTTTCATGCTGCAAGCTGAACCACTGTCAACTGTTGACCACCAACATTCCAGGACCCAGTCTTTCACAGCCTTCAACAGGTTTTTGTTCAGGTTTATTATATGTTTAGCAATGACAGTGATATTAACCAGCCCCTGATTGCATAAGTATTCCCACAGCATACTGCATGCTTATGTTCACCATTGTAGTTAAATTGGCTGTAATGTGCAGTTGTAACTTTGATTCACACATAACCTTTGCATGTATGTCAGAAAGTCAGTCATTGGGCTAAGCTGATCAGAGTAAAGTGCACTTAATACAAATTCAGCCATACTTTTCAGTTTGTTTTCGTAGAGATTTACAATGATACATTTACTTTCTACCATGTGTTGCTCTATCACACAAGCTCCCAATGGAACACATTAAGGTCTAAAGTCAGAGTTTTATGACCAGGCATATTGGTATATGTCACATTTTATAATAGCTTCTCATTCAAACTCTCCTCTCTGCACATGCATTCTGAGAGACCCTTATCTAGAAGTTAGTCTTGTGAATGCACACTGACTTGTATTATTTCGTTTTTGCGCTATATCTTTCCTGTATCTATATTTGGTTTTGTTATGCCTGTCACCGTTTCTCAAACGCCTTTACGTTCCTAAAGGCGAATATTTTCTTTCCTTTCACTCGCGGCATGCTTGATGTTTTGTCTGGTTGCAGTTTTTCCAACATTTGTCTTTGATGTATTTGTTTTCCTTGTAATATTCAGATTCGTTTTTGGTATCTTTGTGTTGTGTAGAACGTTATCGTCCTGGTGTCTCACATTTTATCTGCACGCTATCTTTTGAGTTATCTCAAGTTGTCTGCTTCTTATCATGTGACACAATCAAGGAGGTGACCTTTCATTTTGACTGCTCCCTGCGATGTCTTAGCAGTACCACAGTGTGTATCTTGTTGTTACTCGTGCAAAATTGTTTTGGTTTTACTCAAATGCTTTTTAAAAGCATTTGTGTTTTATTTCAGAGCATTCTCCATCAGAAGTGACTTTTCATATGCTTCAAACCTGTTCAGCTCTGAGCGATGTCTTTGTTTTTCTCTGCAACTGTGATTTATTTTTTTTCCTGCCATCATTTGCGTACTCCTGTGTTTACATGTCTGCAAGTGTGCGTTGTTACATTTGATTCAGAGCATGACGTGATTCGTAGCAGATGGCTGCTTTCTTCCGAAGGAGTTTGACAGCAGAGGAACGTTAAAACTGAGAAGACAGGCTAGGAAAATGGTGGAGGAGAAAACTGGAGATGTGATCACCATCAAGCCACCGGCTCAGTAGAGCGAGCATCCATCTGCATCCTCCCTTCTTCTTTGTATGTGACATAGATACAAAACATCTCCCTGGCTAATTTGTAGAGTTAACCACACTTTTCACAAATTAAATTTGAAGCAGTCAGTTAAACAGAATCAGCTCTTTATCTTCGGTGTAGTGAAAAAAAAAACACTCTGCTTGAGATTGTATATCTGTTGATGCTTAATTCCTGTTTTATTTCCGTTTGTGCCTAATGTGAAACGTTTTCTCAACACTTGCTTTATTAAATGTCTTAACAAAATTGCTTAGTCCTCATGCAAGCACGTCAGAGCTTTTTACCCAAAATGTTTTATGGCAGTATTACTCTGCTTTATAGCAATGAAGTAGCACCACCCATTTAGTACATCCTACGAAGGCTATGAACACCTTCGAATTGTCAGAAAACTCTTAGTCATTGAGAATTAGCTTGTTTGGAGAAACTGCCATGTCCCCTAATGATCAGTGTGAAAACAAAATATATTCCAGTCACCTTATGCCTTATTCTTAATGGTTCTCAAGGATAAGATATAATAAAAAAATGTATAACCTTCAACAGTCCCAGACGCGGAGAAACGGATGTCGTTGTTAAATGTTACAGTTAAACCTTGCCTTGCATTGAGATCTTGAACCTGTTGTGCTTCCTGCCTTTGAGCGGAGCTTTTCCTGGACTGCTTTGTGAAAGGATACTGTATATCTATCATACTTTTGTGCAATATATTTAAAAAAAACTGACTGGTTCTTACCTAAACAATGCTAAGTATTTCAGACATGCCTATGTGGTTTGAAGTTAACATATAGGAATGTTTTTTCACATTACACCTTATCTTGATTGACTGCATCCTATACCAAGTATGTTAAGAGATATAAGTCAGGCATTTGGTATTTAAGTGAACAATAAAAAATAAAATAAAAGATTAGATTAAAAGCATTTTTCTTCAGGGCTGATAATATACTGCAGTCAACAAAAATGCTAAAGATTCTATGAATAAATAGATCTATGACATTAACACCTTTATGTATGTGCCACCAAACACGGGACTCAATGCTAAACATCATTCAAGACCAAAGGCTAAAGAAGTAAAAGTGATGTCTCTAGCTTCAGTTTGACTTCATAAAACGAAAATTTTTCTGACATGTTATCAAGTTAACAGGTGAAACACTAGCTTGAAAACAATAAATCTACAATTTTGAGCAATATGAGGTCATGCCTGTCCTTCTTCTGACAAGCAATGGTTTGTTACTCTGAAGTCAATAGCTAAGTGTCACCAAGTTAGTCCCAATGAAGTCACACCAGAATACTTAAAATTAGTGAGTCATCCTGTGATTGTACAGGTATTAGTTTTTCCCTTTTAACGAAAACAGTGTTTTACATGTGAAGATTTAACTACACTATACAAAGTAGAGTTGGGCTCTGATTTACAACCAGACTGTAGCTACAGTCAAAGGCATTCATTTGCCTTAGAAACACAAAAAAGAAGGAGCTAAAGGAGGTAATCATTGTGGCAATAGATGATGGAGGATTCATTCATTTAGTGTCTGTGTCTTTGTTTTGTTTATTTAATCTATAATATAATACTCTGGTTTTGCCTCGTCTTAAAATTGACTAACTGCTTTAGTTAGAAATGTGTCTGTCTAGCTCTGTTTTAGTCTAATTTTAGACAAGTTATTCAGTATTCATAGACACTGTCAGTATGCATTAATACAAGGCAACCAGCCACTGTAGTCATAAGAAGACATGTCTCTGTTTAGTACTCTTAGAAGGATAGATGGATTTTTTTCTTTGTCTCCATTAATAAATCACTTTAGCAATCTCCATGGAGACAGTCACACCCATGCTTCAAAAGCTGACAGCAGGAGTCTCCTAAGGGAACAGGAGTGAAAGGGAGGAGAATCAAGAAAACATCAGTGAAGTCAGGGTTAGGGATGATGGGATCAGAAAAAACCAGAAGAGGAGAGTTGAGATGTTACCCCAATCAGATTCTTGGCCAATCAAGTCATAACATGATTAATTCAAGGCTCACATTGACAGCCATAATCGCATTGCTTGTGCATCAGGGGCTCAAGGGGTATTTATATGTGTAAGAGGAAATCTGTGCTTCTGTTAAAATTATGCCATTTCCACCTTTTGGGCTAACCCTGTTGATTTAAAAAAAATAAACAGCCAAGGTTAAGAGAAGATATTTACATCATCTTACCATTTGCTCCAGATTATATTTTTTAAATCATATTTTCAATAAAAAAAAAAAATTGTAATTCAGTTTTCATGCATCGTGTTTAGGGTCCTACGTCAAATTTGACTCATGTTTTAAGGAACAGTATCCTCTAATGATCCTGCCAAGCAGTCATTAGGAGACAGGTATGTTTCCAAGCTGATTCGCCTGAAGAAAAGTTCCTTACCTGTCGCTCTGCATCGTACGTGGACGCTTACAGCTGCATATACTACCTGCTCTCCTCCCGCGAAAGGAGTTTGACATTGTGAAAACAGCTGCCAAGGGAACAGCTTGTAGCTGAGAGAAAGTCACTGGAGAGAATGAAGGTAGTCAGTTTTTGGCAAAAAATTAAAATGCAGCATCTATCTTCTTTGTCAGGAGTTAGTTTGTGTTGTGGCCTCTTTGTGTGTGTGGGGGGTTTATCTAGGCCTGGCACGGTGGCTCCAGCTACCCACTCCTCACTGTGTGGTTAATTCAACAATGGAGGGTTTAGATTGTAAACTGAAAACAGAAAAATGAAGTTCTGTTCCTGTGTGTGTTGCTTTGTGTGACTGTGCTGTGGGAGTGCTGACATAATTTTTTTTTATTTCAGCCATATGCTTATTTGTGGATGACAGTCAGGCTGATTGTTGTGATACCATAACAAGTTCCAATAAGTGAGCAATCACCTTTTTTTTTTCTTTTTTTTCTTTGCTTTCGAGTGCTGGCAATCTTCCTCCCCACAATACTGTGGCATGTGTCCCTGTTCTCCCACACACTTTTTCTCAGGAACAAATCTGATTCCATCACAAATAACTTGCTAAAGCCACTGTACCGATGCAGAACAAGTTGAAGGAATGTAACAAGCTTATGCATTTGGATCTAGTTTGCTGCATTTCAAGTGCTGCAGAGGGAGCATGAAGAAACAGGAGCATCCCGACTTCATCTAATAAAGACTCAAGAGAAAGTGACAGGTTCAGTAGTGTTTGGTTCACATGGCGAACCGTGAATATCAGGTGTCGTTATTACGACTCATTTTAAAGCAGGTAAAAACTGCACTACTTATTTTGTTGTCAAACACAACGACACATATCAGTAAATCATAATATTGTAATGACTCTGGTGTGTTATGGTTTTGTTTTGGGGTTCATGTTGTTATGTGTATCGTTCTCAAGGTTGCTGGTATTGGTTTGTGTAGTCTGCCATTGTGTGTCTATGCTGTTTTTGTTTAGCGGGAACCGAAAGAGGGGCAGGATTTTTACCAGGTAGTTGTAGCGGGAAGCTAGGCTAATGTTCTGAGAATCTTTAGGGGCGCGGGTTGCAGTACCCAAACATAGCACCTCATTTTTTGGAATAAAGCCAATTATGTTCAACGGGCCACGTTGTGGCATCGTTAAAATATTTACTTGTTTATATATACAGTGGTAGTTATTGGGTTATGTTTTAATTTGTACACTTTTAACTTTTCCACATTCTTAGAAACTTTTATATATTACTGCGATGATATGTAACACATCAGCGCAAAGTACAGCTTAGTTGATTAATTTAAAGATGCATTGTTTTTAAATCTCTTTGCAAGTAAAATACACTTTTTACTAAGCCCCATGTACCCTAATACCACTAAATCAAATCAGCTGTAACAAATTGTGTCCAGATGTACCTAATAAAAAAACAGACTTCACCTGTGCATAATTCAGTCTCAGTATAAATAGGTTCAGTGAAAAAGTATTGTTTGTCATCAAGAAACCCTTTTGTGCTCCATCAGAACCGCAAAGAATTTAACATTTTCTGTATCAAAGACTTAATTTTCTGTCTTTTTGGGGAAATGAGGCTTGATGGATACGCCAGAAAATAGCCACCATTATAAACCCCCTGGGCGGAGAAAGAGTACGATGCAGCTACAGATTTTCTAAAAAATGGCTGTCCACCTTAACTGACACGCTTGGCAGGAAGAACATTTATCAGAGAAACATTATACTCAATATTGAATTGTAACAAATGCAACTTTGCACAGCGTTCCATGTAAATCTGAATAAGGCATTCAAAGTAGAATTGAAGTGTAGACTTTTAGCATTACTTCAAGAGCTTTTCAAGAATTGCCAAAGTGGCTCTTGAAATTAATGTACTCTTTAATATAATGATTTTAATACATACAGATATATTGCCACTCAATTCTCAATTTTTCTTAATAGTAGAAGTTAATGCCGGAGATTAAGACGTTCTGGGCAGGACATTTGTGTGAAATGAATGTAGCACCTTTTCTTTGCCAAAAGAAACAGGAAGGATAAAATCACAATGTTTGTCATATAGTGGAAAGAAAACACTCCTGGCAACAAGAATTACTTGTTGTGATAACAATGAATAGACTCTGACCAAGTGTCCTACTTCCGTTTTTGATATAGACGTAGGATTTTGATTGTGTAATATTTGAATTCTTCTTCTTCTTCTGGATATATGAAGCTAGTATGCTTATAATTGTAAAACATAAGAGAAAGTAAAAATGGTCTCACCTGTAATATAAAATTAAATATAAATTTGGCAAAGGTGTAGCTGTACTCAGTAGCATATTTCTAAAAAAATATTTGAATATAACGTTTTGTACTCTTTCTACCTCATCCAGCATATTGTGATAGTGTTTTAGGTTTATAATGCCTCATCCCCCTTATAAGTCAGAAAGATGCTTGAAAAAGTTCAATTCTTTGCTAAAGAAGAAGATAATTTTGCTACAAACATTTTATTATTTAGACCTAAAGGTACTTGATGAAAGACGCATTATAATAAATATTACAATAAAAAAAAAAAACCCTCCCTATTTATCTACTGCATATTTTCTACCTGTAGTATTACTCTATGCTGTAATTTCATGATTAAAAACATTTTTTGTATTGTGTGATTTTATTTTGTATGCTTTGGTCATCAAAAACATGATTTTACCAAGTTTATGTCAGAAATACAATTGTTGCTCTTTCAGTGTTTTGTGCATATTTTAAAATCTAGTACAGGTTCAAGCATTTTTTTTCTAAAGCTAGGTCAAAATTTTGTTGCTGCATGTGCTTCACCCCTGAAAACATTTGCAGGTTTCAACAATTATATTTCAACTTCGAAGCTCAAAAATAAAGTACAATGTAGCTTGAAGGTTTAAGTGTTTTAACCACCCCTGTGCTTAAACATTTTCCTTTTTTTATTTTAGTAAGAAACAGAAAGTTATTGTTAATCTATTTGTAAAACTATTATGCTTTATACTGAAGTAATATTCTACAGTATCTTGACCAGTTTACTACATCCAAGATATTTTCCAAGATGTTGTCTGGGAACCATTCCAACATTTTTACGCAAAAATTGTAAGAACGAGAGTTCATCGACGCAACATCAATTTATATCCAGGAAAGGGTCGATTAGTCCCTGAATAGAATGGAGAGGAGCCAGACAATGAACTGCATGAACCCTGAGCATTTCCTTAAGCTATTGGCTTGGGAAGAGACACAAAAACCCAGCACAAGAACAAACTAGATGTTTACATGCTTTGCAGGCATATACAAGTGTGTGCTGTCACACTTTTAATCACTTAGGAAGCATTTCAGCCGCAGTACAGCAGCTCTGGGAATAGCTTTCACTGTTTTGCTGTTTAGGGAGACAGAAAGGAAGGAAGAGAGGAAGTGATATGCTTCTGTTGCTCCTCTGGCTACTATTCACCCTCCCCTTTTATTCCATTTCCTTCTCTTCCGCTTATCCAACATGACTTCAGTCTCCACTAGGTTTTTTTTTTAAACATAAAAGGATAATTAGAATTACAGCTGCAGCTCCAGTATTTGTCCATCTTCCTGCAACTCCTCTCCGATCTATCTTTAAAATGAAAACACAGTTTGAAAGGCACTAAAGAAACTTAAACAGTGCACAAGGTTATTTTGTTTAGCTTCAGGTTCTTAATATATAGCCCTTTTGTTCTCTCATGCTGTAGATATTGTCAATAGTAATCTGTAATTATCAAGTATTCCTGTTTTTATTAGTCCCTCACAATAAGGGAATTCAATGAAACTGTTAAAGTAACATAACAATATAGCATCAACTAATGCAGCTTTTCTACAGATTTCTGATTTTTACACGAGATGTTTGTTTTCTTCAGATTTACATGCATGAGGTAAATCCATACTCAAGCATGTCCCTGCTGGTTTATGCTATATATATATATATATATATATATATATATATATATATATATATATCTTTTCTTGTGTAGTGTAGTGCAGTTTTACCTGTCTGACCTGTTTTTGCTGCCTGACCATCATTTTTCAACATTGATTTTCATCACCTAGCTTTCTCTCACCTCCTCCAGATGAAACCCAAGGCAGCTTCTCTCTCTCTCTCTCTCACTCTCTATCCCTTTTTCACTGCACTCTCACACTCTTTTCGTTCTCTCTCTGCATTAATGGATGCAAATGGAGTCGTGTGCAAGGGAAAGGAGCTGACATTTATGCTTCTGATTAGAACATGCAGCCCCAACGCTTTGTAATTGATTGCAGCCATAGACAGAACACACTCGCACCCAAACCCGGTCTTAAAGGCCTGTGCACTGTCTGCATCCTATTAGCACTTGTGTGTATGTGTGTGTGTGTGTGTTACCTACATGCTTCCAGATGCTCTCTCAGGAAAGATCCTTGCACATGCACGGACAGACAGTCAGATGTTCACATATTTACAGTACATACATAAACACTATAATATCCATACAAGCCTCTTTGCTTTCATTTGGATAAAGGTCCCTAATTAATTCTGGGCTTTAGATTTTAGGATAAGTTGTTGAGCTCAGCTAACATTACTAAAAGTGTTAGATACCTTGCTATTTATTGATGTTCAAGGACAACCTGTCATGTACTATTATTTTTGCTCTCGGAATAACGATTTCCAAATTTTAAAACCTGGTGAAAAAGCCTCATCGATACACAACTTACGGGTGCAGCTGCTATATATACATATTTATTTCTTAGATCATATACTTACATACGTAGTGTTTTAGACTTAACATGAAGCCCATTTATTTATCAGCGACCTAATGGAAAACTAGTGGTTTAAAAGAAACAAAATAGTCTTACTGAACAACATCAGGTCTGTACAGTGGTAAAATTAAAGCAGTGGATAAAAAAACAAATTTCACATTTTTACTAGTGAACAAGCAAATTCTCCATCAGATGATTAGATAACCTTAAGTTAGGCAATCAAGATCAGATTGAAGTGCAGACTTCCAGCATTAATTCAAGTGGCTTAAACAACTACAAAATCTGCAAAGGAGTTAAATATTCGTTTTACATGGTTATTTGGCTTGATTGCTAGAGTACAGAGTGTGATTAACTTCATTTTATTTGCATACAAGAACAAAATGGAGTCCCTTCAATTTAGTGTTGTGCTCTTGGTCTGATGAATCTTAGCCATTGAAATGTTGATTAGAACTTTATGCTGGAGATTTTTTTAGTGGTAGGTAATGTTGAAACCAAAAGGCCAGCGTGTTGTCTCACTTGTGCTTTTTTTAGAGCCAAAATAGTTATTAGCATAAATTTTTCTTTGGATGTATTAAGTCAAAAATTAAAAGTCTACATAACTGACCGTGAAAGGCCCCACAAAGACTGAAAAAAAAATTGAAGTTACTGGTATTAACGTCTGACACATTTCTAAAAAATTTTAGTTTTTGGTTGTGGAAAGCTCTCCTTAACTAGCTATCTTAAGCAGTCACTAATTATCTTGGATAAGGTCACCCATCCCTTTTTGTTCACTATTAGTCAGTAATTAGTCACACTTGCTGCACGGGCATCTGTCCAACTAAAGCTTTTCTTTTTTGTTGTTTTATTTGGGAATTTCTTTGACTTTTAAACATCACTTTAGCGTCAAAATGTCTACACTCTTGGACTGGCTTATCTGGACTAATTTTTATAACTTTGGGTTGAATTAACGATTTGCTAAACCCATACCACCTCCACTCGTCTATTCGTTGGGATGCATTGGCTGAATACAATACGCTCAGATGGTTTGACACTTTGACCAAGACTGTGTGGGCCCCACCTCACTTATAATCAGAGATGGGAAGTATCAAGTATTTCTTTTTTTTTAGGTACTTGAAAATTAGTGTTTAATTCTTCTGATTATTTTTTTACTATTACTGCATACATTTTAAGAGACATGTCTGTACTGCTCCTTTAATTCTCTAAAACAGTTCATTATTTCCATGATGAAAACAGTATGACATCAACCTTGTTACAACATGGGAAAAATGTACCACTCCAAATAATGAAGGATAAATTAAGAACAATAAAATAATTGCCCATCCATGGCTTTATTTTTTGATATTTTTCCTCAAAGACCAATATATGGCAAATGTTCTGTGTTTTTGCAAGCATAAAAACCATTACCTTCCAGTGTTTGGAATCCTTCAAATCCTAATAAACGCATATAGCTAAACATGTATGTTAGCAATCTTTAAGCTCATCCTGCAAGTTCTTTTGGTGTGTGTATAACGTTGGTAATGCCAAAAGAGAATGTTATTCTGATGGTAACAGCAGCCTGTCGACATACATTAATGGTAATTAATTCCGGGTAACTCTCAATTCATGCAGTCTTGCCACTGTTAGGAAACATAATTATTTGGGGCTATGTGATAAAAAGACTCATTTCGGTAGGGTAATGGATAAAAATGTTTTCTGGCAGAAAAGATTTTTGGCTGCAAATCAAGAAGACTAACATCCTCGTTTCACAGTAGTCTTCATATTTGTCAATTCCCTAGAAATAAAAACCACAATAATTTGCAGTTCTTTGTCTTGAATGCCCATACCTTGATAAAGCACACAAATCAACTCAACATTTATAAAAAGTTTACAATTTTAATGGGGTAATTAAAGGGCCACCAGAACACCTCTAACAATGGGAAACCATTAGTGTCAGATAAAAAGTATGGATGTAAAGTCCCCAGGCACTATCACATGCAAAGTTAAAAAAGTAGTGCTGGAAATGAAAAATATTCTAAAAGCTAACATCTCAAAAGATCAAACCACTGTACTGCAATTGCTGGTGCCCTGAATTACACACACAAACTACAACGTCAAGGATTTTGTGTACAACTACACACATTGGAAGAACAAGGACAAACAATAGGGATTTTTACTTTGTGGAAGCAGCCAACACCCAAAGCATCCACGCCGGGCCTCCTAAAACTGGTACCTTCAGTTGGCATTCCAGAAGCAAATGCTAGCAGCAAATGAGAAAGGCCCATTCATTCAGAAAAGTGCTGGTGTTTATGGAACAAAAGTGGTAGATCCACAGCAGCTGCAGAGATAATTGAAGAAAAATGCAAAATCCAAACTCTTGAGACCAAAGAAGACAAGGTGGAATTCTCTTTTCCTAGATGCAGGAAGGAATTGTAATAAACACAGCAGAACAAGGGTAAAAAGCATTACAGCTGTGTGCGGTACCCAAAAAATCGAATTTAAGGACAACACTTTAAAACTATTCAAAACTTTGTGGCTTTAATGAGATGTTAATATTTAAAAAATTTATTGCAGTCTGTGTGTATATGTATTAATGAGAGGGAAAATCTCTGTATGTGAGCATATTAAGAATTAAGTTATCTGTTATTTAGCAAATTCACTTCTGCTGAGATCAACTTTTTCAAAGACTATATGAAGACTATAATCCCACTTGTAAAGAAAGGTGATGCTCTTCTGGAAGAGGCCATGGTGGTGATAGGATGGCTGGTATACCCACAACAATACAGCTGAAATTTAAGCTCCAGCACCTTTGAATTTCTTCCAGTTATTGTGAGCCTTTCATGGATACTCTAAAAGGAAGAAGTATTCAACCAGATGATTCATAATCCAGAGGTCTGCACTGCTCCTAGTTCCTTACATTTTGGATAAGTAAAAATAATACCCTAAAACTTGGTAAGATTTTTAAAATGGTTATTGAAAATACCGGAACAAATTTTTATCTAAAGTGTCTATGAAATAGTGGATAAATATTTCTCTTACAATAACAAGTAAAAGACGCATGTATTTCTGTTGATTTTAATATAACTATAACCTTACACTTGCACTAGCTCAGTTATACTATAATTTAAAGGGAAATGAAGGTAGAAAAAGAAAAACCCAGAGATTTTTACTTCAGTTAATTCACAATCCTTTTCCGTAATTTTTCCTTCCGATCTGTGTTTTTTTTGGTTTTTTTTATTATAAAAAGTTACATATGTACACAAGTGCGAGTATATTTGCGATATAATTTGCATGTTTTTTCTTACCTAATGGATAGATCTTTGCACTGCCTAGGCGCTTGGATCTATATTTGCAGATGCATTCGAGTATGTTTGTGTCACTTTGTGAAAAGCAGCAGGAAAGAGTCACAAGGTGCTGTACGGTAATTAACATCACTCTCACCAGGGAGGCACTATGCGTGCAGCGCCCATTAAACACATTGCAGGGACAAACAGTGAGGAGCAACCCTTTTCTGCTGACTATAGCATGCCTCTGCCCCCGCAATACATACGCACACTCTAAATCACCTTGGCCTAAATCAGCAACTCGAGTATGATGAAGGACACAGTCATCATACAATCACTTCCTCAACGAAAGTTTGTCTTATTCAGACATACAATTCATCAAAACAAGTTGAAATAATATTTAATTAAATATTTAAGCATATTAAAATAATACCCTGTTGAAAGAAAGAACAAATTATGTTCTTAATCATCAGGTGTTTGGTATTGCACAGTTATTACATTAAATATGCATATCTAGACTAAATAATGAGGAAACTCTTCTTTTATGTTTGGATATGTAAGTGTGAGATTAAATCCATCAACTTTATTCATGAAAATAATACACACACCTTCAATAATGCTCCGTGATGCACGCACACACAAGAGGCAAGTGGGGGTGTAAAATTATGCAGTGTTAGCTGGCAAGCACTGTTTGTGCTAATGAAGCTCTCTGTCCATATAGGCTGATAACTTGCTGATGACGCGATATGTCGTCCAGTGAGAGGTTCCCAGTGTAGCAGAATACTGAAGCAGGTGTAGCATGTGCTTTATTAACTAAGGGATTATTTTGTAGGTTCAGTAAACCTTAATAAGCTCTAAGTCATTTAACGTTGATAGGTGACATAAATGTGTGAAGTTATTAACTGTAATATTTTTAAACAATAAATAAGGTGAGGAGGTTTCTGCTGTACCCCTTGTTTGTATATTTTGGTACATGGCATAAAAAGACTAACTAGGACTAACTAAGGTTAGTTTTAGCTTTGAATCTCTAATTTGCCCAAACCTCTGGAGCTAAAAGTTATTTAACTCTACATGACTAGCATTCTTAACTCTACTCAGAAAATTAGTTTAGTTTCCCTTTAAGATGAACCTGTATTTTTCTATACATGTACAGGTACATGTTGCTTGTTGTTGACTGGTCTGCAGCCCATCTGCTCTTCAGCTAATAAGGAGCGGCTAAACAAGTAACGCTTTGACCTCACAGAGGCAGCGAAGCCATATAGGCAGACACTGACCCAAACATATACAAAAGGATTAAAGTGACATCTATTGGACAGACAGCAAGAGAAGATATATGCATGCCTCCTTCATGTTGCAAACCCAGCAGAAGGAACAATAATTAGTTTAGTGCCCTCAGGGCTTGACAAGCCCTCTTTGACAAAGGAAAAGGGCAGGGTGACATTTCCGGTCAGCGTGCTACAGTCATCATATTGCCCACTTCCCAGATTACCAGAGGGGTTGAGAGCTCAATTCCCTGAGCTTGTGAGCTCATAGAGCCTTCAACTGTTGTGGACCACAGTTTGCACACAGATGGCGTGCTGCTGTAACAAGGCCCAATGTCACATTTCCTTTGGGATGCCAGCAAATCAACTTCTTTGTTTAGACATTACCAGCTTTAAGTGATTTGAAGTCCTCCTATGTAGCATTTATAAAGGGTGCTTGTTCCTCTTGTATACTCAGAAGCTGATTTAGTGTCTTATGAAAAGCGGGCACTTTTCTTTTTTATGATAATGCTAGACTTTTACATTCTTCATTTTGAGAATGTAGCAGTCATTTTGGTTTGATAACAGCAGACCAGGAGTGTTATCAACAGAATTACGGGCAAAGAAAGAGATGAAATCCTATAAAAGGTGAGAACATAAGTCTGTTTAATTTACTGGTTGTCTTTAACGTAACATTATTTTCTGTTTCGTGCAAAAAATTGCTATATGGGGCAGGATGATGTTAATTCTCTTCTCATAAAGCTCTAAATTCACAAAATCCTCCACAGCTCATTGCCTGGATTTTCCCAGCCAGACTTTTGTTGCTCAAGCGGGTCGGCGATGGCTGTCAGTTAAAATTTATTATTCCAGCAACTTTGATAGATGGGTAGGGACCTAAACTGACTAACTGCCCACTAGCTTGCCAATCCCATGTCCTCATCATTGTGGGCTGGCTAGGTCCTTGCTTTCCATCATGCCTGACCACTTATGTCTCTATGGCCAAACATGGTTCTGCTCTTATACTAAAAATATATTTTTGTTTCCTTTCTCTCCTACCGCCTTTTATGTCACTCAGAGTGTTTGATGGTCGAATGTTTCTGTGCTACTTGTTTTGTTAAAACAATTACTCTGAATTTTACATTTCTTTCAAAGCATTTGTTTCCTCTGCCAAAGAGATGTGATAAAAGAGTATAACTCGGGACAGACATGACATTTGAGTTGTCACCATTTAATTGTGTTGCATCTGTAGAAGAAGTCTGAAGTCCAGCAGTAAATGTCTGAGTGTTCAGTATGGCTGCTGCTATTTTTAACATTTTGTAAATTGCTGGTATACATTGTACTTTGTGAGCTTTTTTTTTTTTTCTTTCGAATTAATGTATAAAATAATGATCATTGTATTTTTTAACCATTACTCCAGCATTTTCCTGAGGCTTAATTTTTAAGCTGGTGATAATTTGTCACCAGTTCTCGTATTCCAAATCAGCCCCTCGATTTTTGAGTTTTGGTCAGAGTCTTTTTCTACGTTCTGAGGATATAGAGCTTTAACTTCTGCAGTTCCAGAATGTGTTTCTGTTGCTGGAAAAATCTCTTCAACCCTAAAAAGTCAAATTATTATTATTATTATCACTACGTTTCTCATTTTGCTTGATTAGTAATGTATTACATTACATCAACTACATTTTTTGTTGTTGTTTTACTTGAATGAAACTATATTTCAGCTTTTTGCTAACCTTCATTCTAACCTTAGTGCTTTGCTTTAAATCTTTATGATTAGTGTTGATTTGCTCACCTCTACCAAACCAGCTGGGAATATCTGAGCATATCACAGAAGAGATCACATACAAAACAAGATTTGAAGCCATACATATGGTCGTACTTTAACTGTGAACATCATTGTCAATGGTAAATGGATTGTAGGTGGATAAACTGTTGGGTCGCTGGAGTTACAGCTGGCAGATTCCCAAACAGAAGTTCATCGGCTATCTGGAATTTAATAAAGCACTAAAAGAGCTTATATCACGGGCCTTAATTGATATCTGGGAATAATTCAAACCACATCATTAATTTTTAATTTAAGCATATGCATTTATATGTGTTCATTCATTAGATTTAATTAAATAGACAAATTAACATGTCCAGGGTTTTACTATCTGTAATTACGCCACTGAGGCAGCTCAGTTAAGTTAGATCATTGAGCCAGTTTCAAAAGCTGTTATAGGTATTAATGTATTCTTTTGTTATATATACAAAATAGAATAACACTTTTCTATAAGTCTTTATATATTTGTAAATTCTTGTTAATTTCCCCTTGGTAAAAAGGTTACTGTAACTCTCTTGCTCCCTCCTGCTTTCCAGAGTATTTTTCTATAATACATCATCTGTCTGCACCTCCCCAGCCCACCCCCATAGCTCCATCTGGCTTTGTACTGTCTACCATCTAATTCTTTATCCTCCTTTCAACCTGTCCCCTATCCCTCTCTATATCTCCCTATCTCCCTACTGCATACCACACCCTAACAGCCCGGTGTACATATCCACCGCTGTCAGGCAGACGCATCGCAGCACATGGCAGGTTGGCAGGCTGACCTTGTCCCGAAACTTCCTGGGATTCACGCTGCAGCCCAGCTTATCCAGCTAGCGTGCCTGGCCAGAGAAACATCTGCTATTTTAATTACAAAATGATGTATTTTAATCCCACTAACTCAATCCGACTGTGGAAAGCAGTCATTATGTATGTGCATGTGGATGTGCATGGGTCTAGCCATGCAGCTGCAGCAAATATGTGGGCTGTCATGGCGGTTGCCTAGAAACTCTTATAGCTACAGAGATATGTAAACTATTAACCAAATTATTACATATTCCTTTATACAAAAAAATGTGAATCCCTTTGTATACATTTTAGGTTTGTTCGGATTATCTTAGTTGAAAACATAAGCAGAGAAAATGGACATGAACACAGAAGAAACAAATTCATTAAAAAGCAAAGACTTCAAGTCTCCCTTTCTGGACTGGCGGTCATTACCACTTAAACTGAACCCAGACAGACGAAAATACAGGGAAACCAGATGGCCACCACTCTCAGCTCTGAACAGTGGTAGCCAGGAAAATTATCTGTATAAGCGGGCAAAAAATTGTTGCAAGCTATATTTGCCTGCATTTCTCTCTGTGACCCTTTTTCTATGCGTCAGAATGTGTTATACGTCTGGTCAGCTTAGTTCAAGTGTTAAGGCAGAATACATTAAGAATATGTATTTTTTAACCAACATTTTATAAAAAAATAAATAAATTGTTTTTTCTTAAGCTCTGATGTCATTAAAATGCCCTAACATATTTTAGTTGCACAAAATATCGTATTTGTTGACCAATCATCAACGCTTTTCAAATATACATACATGTATTATTCTGTCCATTTTCACAGCATCATCATCTCTTTGCATCCCTGGTTAAGATAAATACTGGATTAACAAAACATTATCTAGATGAAATCTGTCTGGATTTGTAATTAGTTCAAGAATTAATATCTGTTTTATAAAGCACATTTGCAATAGATATCGGCACCCCTTAGAAATTGCCCACTTAGTCTTTCTCTTAGGTATTTGACAAGGTTTGAGAATAGGAAGAGGGGGAGAGTGTCTTGTCTCCCAGTCTCTTCTCTGCTCTTCATGCCATAGGTTTTTTAGAGGCCTTAGGTCTGGGGACTTAAATGATCACGGCAACAGAACGATTCAGTTTCTGATGAACTTCGTATTTATGTGTTTATTTGGACATAGGTTTTAGATCCATCCGCTGCCAAACTTCCCAATGAAGAGCTAAATTTACGGTTTTAGTACAGTCCACCAAATCATTTTCCGGTCAATAATGCATAAGTGGTAGGATAGCATCACACACCCTTTGCTGCCCATTACAATAGGCATCAAGTATATTTCTACATATTCATCCTTTGACACCACATCAAACGCAACTTGTTGCTCAGTTGACCAATCAACTGTAACTAAAGTCTGAGCAACACATCTCTGGTAATATCTGAACTACTGCCAATTCTCTTGGTCAAGGTATGAGACAGATATAAAGAGAACGCAGAAGAATCTGATTCTAATATCAAAGGCCATATATGTAAACAAAAAAACCCACTAACTTCGGATAGCCAAATATTTCACAAACATATACTCATAAAATGTGTTTTATTGTTCTAATAAAAATTTTAATTAGACATATTTCTCACATTTTTCATATAGCATATGTGTTTCAAATAGAAGGATATTAAAACATACTTTTATAAGTTCCTTCCTTTGTTTCTTTATCACAGGTATCCATTATAGGTTACTAGAGGTTTGGGAACTATATTGTAATAATTAAACTGATCAAATATAAATTATCTCCTTGATAACTGAATTACACCTTTCTTTTAGGACTGTTTGGGTTGATTAAATCAAATAGTCCGCTTGTCCATGTGTCTAGAATGCCTAAACTGCCTTGGCCACTGTGACCATTCTGTTGACTCCTGTCTGTAAAGGCAATACAATCTGTGTTGTATCTTTGGTCTTCTGTCTTGCTTTGCAACACATTTCGAAATGCCCATATGTGTTGCTTTCTCCATTAATCACCGTAGGTCTGTTACCATATCCCAGACGCCATTTTGGCTCTGGCAGAGGTTTGTGTTTTTCATCCAAGTGCTCTGTGACACAGTGTAATCAAATCTTGGCCTCCTCCTACACAGGATGCAAGACATCTCCCTCTGTCAGCCACAGGAGGGTTTGTGGGCTCATCATGTTTTGGTCTAGGCATGTTTTTTCTTGTATACCCGATGCTTGAAGGGGAGGAGAATAGGATGTGGATAGATTCTATAGATTGTGAAAAGAGGAAGAAAATACTAAATGCAACCCCCAGCAGTTTTCTTATCCGTGTTGTTTAGTTTGGATAAAACCCAGAGAGGTTGAAACCTGTCAGAGTGATATATTTGCTGTATTTATCCATCAGGTGAAGCACCCAGTATTTTCAGGGGAGAATTTCCTATTTCTGAGCTTGAACCACATGTTTTTATTTTTCACCCCCAAACCCTGAAATTTTAAATTCATTTCTGATATTAATCTGTTTTAAGTTGCAACTCTTCTCATAAACCAGAGATGGATTAGAAAACGACCTGCTTTGGATTTCTTGCAGCCCTGCCTTCCAGGTCAGAGATGGTGCATCAGAAAGACTAAGAATAGTGTTGACTAATTGGTCTGTGGGGGAGCCTGCCACCTTAGTGTGAAATAATTACACTTGCTGGAGCAGTGCATGTGTTTACGTGAATTCACAATGTAATGTGGACGTTTTGTTTTCACGTTCGGCCGTGGACTCTTTTTAGACGTCATAGAAGTTGAAAATATGCCACCCTGCATTAAAAGCAGGGATTTCATGTTGGAACAGTTTAACTCGGGGCACATCTCACTCACCAAACTTCACAGCATTTAACTTGTTTACAGTGGCACATGCCAAAACCTCCCCTCCATCTGAAAAGCCCTCGGCATGTCGTTAACTCCCTCCCAAAGGGAAGCTTCTTTCTTCCCTCCCCTCCTGCGTGTGCAGCCTGTCAGAAACACAATAGAAGTAAATTGCCATTGCTTTGCTTCAGGAGGTACTGGGTGAGATTCTGGTTCTCTCTTGTTTGTATTATTTGCAGAAATTGACAGACATCATGTGGGTTTAGCTCCTCACTTCCTGATGGAGCCACTGTGTGCTGGGAAAGACCCGCAAACTGAAGATAATAAAGATATTTGAAATAGTTATAGGGTGTCAAAGTGGTGAAAATGTTGCAAGCATGCAACAAGTTTAGTTAAAAACCAAGTGGAGATGCACCTTTCAGAATTCAGTGGCCTGCATCTGTTTTTTTTTTTGTTTGGTAAATCTATGACCTGATAATACCAAATAAAATCACCTCTATCCTTCTATACTTTACTGTGTTGATACATTATTTATTTTAGGAGGACCAGTGACAATTCAGTTGTAGTTAATTGAAAATAACAATTAGCTATTTTAAACTGAGACCACAAACAAATCTAGACATTAACCTGACATATCGATTGAATCTTACACCATTCATTACCGCATGTAGCATTGCAAAAACATTGCAACTGTCTTCTTCACTCAGCATTAGTACCCTCACCATAGAGTGAGAATTTCCGTCTGTGCTGTCACTGGTCACAGGATTTCCAGATTCTTGTTAACTGGTAATTTCTCAGTGCATTTCTAAGAAGTTGCTGTTCTTCATCAAAACAATTTTTAGATGGCTTGTTATAGACTGGAGTTTTAAAACTGATTGTTAGGCAGTATTGCTCAGGGATTAAAGCTCTCCAGTCCTGCTGGTTATCCAATTTTTCTGACTAATAGTATCCTGGAAGCTAAAGAACATGATGGGGTCAGTGTACGTCTGCCGGCAAAGTTACACGATTGTGAGAACAGAGAGCTGGAAGAAAAGGAGAGGCAGGAGAAGTCATTAACTGTGTGGAGGTCCTCTTTAGATGCCTCCAGGGGAGGGAGGCTGAATGGTCAGAAGAGAACTGTAAAATGCTAGTACTAAATTTTGGATTCAGGCAACAAAAATATACCTGCTATTTTCTGTTTAACACTTTACCCTTTTTTTAAATTTGTTTTGTATTGTTTTTTTGGTTTTTTTTAGCTTTTATACTTAGAAGCTTTTTAACATGTGTCTTATAGGTACTGCATGCAAATGCAAGAACAAATCAAGGTGTGCCACTTCCTTAAAAAAAAAAAAAAAGCATCACAGCTTTACTCTGCAGAAGCAAAGGCTTTTTGTACTGGTTCCCTGGTCTGTCTCACAACCTGGAGGGTGAGGTTTACCACTTAAGACTGAGAGATCATGGCAAAAATAGAGGCAGACAGGGAGTGAACACACATTTCCTATGTGGTGCTCCCTGATGCCTAGAAAGCAAGACCTGAGGTCACATGGCAACAAAGGCACACAAACACCCCTGCTTACACATTAGTTGAATATATCTAGGTTTATAACAGAGCTGAAATGTCAACTGTAATAAAACTGACAAGACAGACTAGATAGCCACTTTAAACAACATAGGCCAATCTTCCAATTTGAATTTTTTTTAACAGGAAAAAAAAAATTCACTTATTTTAGTTGCTTCACTCAAAAATATGTGTAAAATTCAACATGAGCGATATAAATTGTAGATTTCCAGGCCACCAAACAGCTGTGCCACCTTTGGCAAGATAATCTTCAATCGGCTCACCCACAGGATATTATGTAAAATGTAGAGAATTCACTAATATTTACCTATTAGAGACATTAATAGTCCTCTCTTTCATTTGCCCCTCCTACCATAATCATACTTTTTTAATAATTTTATTTCTTTATAAAATAATCTGTAAAAAGGATGCCTCCTTGGAGAATCTAATTACATTTGACTTGTTAGTATAAATGTCCTATTTCAAAATTCTTTTGGCTCCTTTGGTAAAGTTTATATTTAAATAATATATTTTGTCACTAAATAAAAGTCCAAATGTCTGGTTTGTTAACCTGGACAGAACTCACCTTTTATTCTTTTATAGTATTTATTTGTTGTTTCCCTAAGTCATAAGTAATATGGATGAGAAAAATATATAATTGTTTAATTAATTAAAAATTGAATTGTGGCACTTGTGGACATGCTGTAGTCCACAATGTTTATACTTTTTCCTTTAACTTCCCATTTGAGCTCCAAATGCAGCATTATCCTTATTTTATTCAAGTCCTGGCCTGTGTTCAGCTTCATCATTGAAGTGATTAGGTTATTTCAGAGAACGTTAGACACATTACCCAGTGACCCTGTTCTAGTAATTACTTCCACAACCAAAGGTACATAAACATGACAGGAACATTTAACATTACAGTGGCATCAGATTTGAGGACACAGAGAAGAGAGGTCTTGCTATAGATTTTTTGTAGGCTTTACCTGCACTTTGAGACATGTCAGTAGTAGTTACATTTGTTTCTATAAAAGTCACAGAGGCTGGGTGACCCAGAGCTGAGAAACAAATTGAAGCTGCATATTTTCCACTCCTTGCCTATATCCTTTTTTAATCTACTGGTCCAGCTGAATGCACTCAAAGCCAGGAGTTGTGTTGGTGGTCAAATCATTTTGTGTTTAGGATTAGGGGGCTCTCCAAGCAGAATTAAAGGGGAAAAAAGTACCAAACGTCTTCGTATCTCTGAAATATCCGGCTAATATTTTACAAAACCATAACACCTATTTTTAAAATATTAAGGACAGCTGATCTTGTACTCACGGCGGCCATACCTAAACCTCCTCACTTCACTGATATGTGTGGATAAGCAGCAACTCCACTCTGAGCTTCCCTCTGATGGCCCCGTCTTTCTCCTCCTTCAAGGCTAAGCCCGACTACCATATGGATTAAGTTTACACTCTAATACATAAATATCACATAGCATTCTGAAGGTGAATCATATTTCTTACGATGCCTTGCAGGTTGCAGGAGCATTATTTTTTCAGAGTAGGGACATGTTCTAGTAGGACTTTTTAGCCATTTAAATTTAGATTTTTTTCTTCATGGTACACTTTAACAAAACGCATTACAAGCTGAACTAGCAAAGAAGCATTTTCATTAATCATTACAGATTGTTTTGTTTGTCTTTTACAAAGTAACCATCCAGGTCTTTTTGGAACTTGTTAAAAGAATATAATCCAGGATTTACAGATATTGTTTCTTTTAAAGGGCAATAATGTTTGCACAGATTTTATCACAAGGCAAGATGTCTTGTAATATTTTGCTCTCATGTCTGCATGTTGCAAGTAGCCACACCTTGTTGATGGTATGAACAAAGGAAAATCCTGCTCCACAAGCATAATTGACAAAGAGGTTTATGATGACTTTAGATTAGGTCATAAAACTAAAATACTGCAAACATATTAAAGAGCATGTTTCATGTTTTGATGCTGCTGAATACTTGGAGGTAAAACATGTTTTTAGTTTACAACATTTATGTCTTACTTTTACTAAATGGATGAAGAAGCAATTACAAATTACGTTATGTAGACCACACACACTCATACAGAACCTTACACGTGAAGTGAGATTGGCATGCGTGGCGTTTCTCTGTCTAAAGTAATCCCTAACAGCTTGACTTTATCTCAACAGCTTCCAGGTGCAGTCATCTTGTACATATTCGTGAGAGACCGTGAACGTAAACATGTGCACTTAGTTTCATTCTGTACCCCCGCCTTAAATACACACAGCCAGATGCAAACGCATGCCCAAATCGAAATGCACACGTCATTTTCGGAACAAGACAGGCTTTCTTCTAAATCCCTAAAACGTCATATCACCAAGCTGCTTTATGTAATCCAGCATATCTGACAGAAGGATGCTTTTGTCACTGAAAGCCTGCTTCTTTCATGGTGCCTAATGATGTTTTAGCACGCTGTCTGCATTGTGCTCACATTTCCTTGCATATTTATGAAAAAAAAAAAAAATGGCTCACTCTAGAAAACTTGTCAGTTAAAGGGGCGATTGATTCACCGTCGTCTCTCCCCCGTCCCCATTGCCTCCTGTTTCTGCTTCTTCAGCTCCTCTCTCACTCTTTTCAAGATCTTACATTTTCACTAAAGTCCCCTTTTTCTCTGTTATCATTCCACCAGAGGCTCTCAAAAGGAGCTTTGATATTGAAAGCAGGCTTGGAATGAAAGGCAGGGGTTTAGGGGAATGTAAATGGTGAGGGTCTTTTTTAAAAGGATGAGCTCTTCCAGTTATCGAACCCCTCACTCTTCAGCATTTTCTGCACTGCTGATTTTTATTACAAATTAATATCAGTCAATTAGGGACAATGTAATATTGTGTCACAGAAGAGGAAAATTCTATTTGATCCATTTTACTTCAATTCATTTAACAAAGAAAAATGGTGCATCATTTATATGTTTAAAAAAATGTGTGTTTGCTAAACAATATTTCAATATTCAAAAGCAACCACTAGATTGTGTTTGTTGTTTTGTTTTTTTTGTAATTATTATTATTACTATTGCAGTGAAATATTTCCTTCAAACTAATCGTACCCAACATTTTGGGTGGAAACGGCGATCTGGTGTGAGATGGGGCTTCCATTGTTTCAAAAAGGGGATAATGTTGGAGGTTTTGGTATGTTTAATAGATTTCTTTGTGTAGATGTGTACTCATATTTTACTTGTTAACTTATATTGAAGATTTGCACATTTTTTAAGCAGAAGTTAATTTCATTTTTATTTTTTACTTTTATTTTATATGGATTTTTTTCAGAAGTTCAAAGCTGGTTAAATATAACAATGAATGAGTGATCTATCCCTTAAGTAAGCCAATTTGCCAATTATTTGTGATTTCTTCAGTGTAATTAGCTCAGCAGGTGCTTCAGGTGTGTTGTGTTATCTACATTGCCTCCGACATCTTGCCCAATACAATTAACAATGATAACAAACTAAATATTATTATAATTTGTGACAAGTGCAAAAGTGTTAACGTCAAAATAATGGCGTTGAAAATAGTTTTTAATTATTTTAGAAACAGTACTTGTAACTTTGAACCTGTTTTATATCAGACATCAACTCCCATCAGATTCAATTCCACCAAAACGTGGTCTAATGTATAATACAGTACAGTCGACTTCAGTTTACCATTTATTGCCACTTCGTAAATAAGGTTCCATCAAAAACAAAAAAAACTTTACAGCAATCTCTTTTTTGGAGTGAAAATGTGACAAGAGAGCATACTCTTTAACAGGAAGAAATCACAAAATAAAGGCTCAAAATAAATAATAGTCGTAGGACTAGGTGATTGAAAGAGAGTGTCTGTGTGGATTGATGTGAAACCTATCCAAAACCATTATATCTGAGAGGTTTTACCCTTCCTACTGTCAACATTAAGCCCTATAAAACAGTGACTGTGTTGCCAGGGATCAGAATAGCTGAAATTTAGAGTTCCTCTCAGCATGTGCTGCCCTGGAATATTTGTGATGGCCCCCTGCTGAGATTTTTGTCATAAATTTGTGATGGAACTAACACTTGGCATGTTACAGCTTTTTTTGTCTCCCACTCACTTACTCCTTGTGTTATTAGCCATCTACGAAACACAACCCTTTGTTCTTTTTCTTCATGTGGCCTATAGTGATACTTGAGCTCTTCAGCCTTCCTGCCGACTGCTGCTGCCCAAAGTGTTTGTCAGAGGGTTTCTCCTGGTCCACTAGTGTTCAGCTATTTTCAAATAGCTCTTTGCTAATGAGTCCCTGGTGGGCTTTACTCCCAAATTACTCTCTTCAGACAACATTACTGCTAGTGTACCTTCAAAGACTTTGGTGAAACCATATACATAACTGGGGACTTCCACCTTCAGTTTGATAATGGCATTGAATGGACCTGTCTTGAGAAAGGGAGCCGTGGAAGCTTTAGAAGTTCAACCTCTGGAGCAGCAAATAGTTCCTTTGATGTCTCACTGATGGAGAATTGAATAATGATAGGTTGTACTTTAAGTACACAACTAAGCAGTGTTTTCGTCATTGGGTACTTAGGTGTACACCTGAGTAACAACCTCACCTGGAGCAACAACACTTCCATTCTGGTCAGGAAGGCACACCAGCGGCTCTACTTCCCCAGGAGGTTGAGAAGAGCTGGACTCGGGAGCTCAGTCCTCACCTCCTTCTACAGATGTGTGGTGGAGAGCGTAGTGTGCTCCAGCATCAACGTGTGGCATGGAAGCTGCTCTGCTCCAGACAGGAAAGCTCTGCAGAGAGTGGTGAAGGCTGCACAGAGGACTGTTGGAGTCAGCCTCCCCAGCACCATAGACATTTACACCTCCAGATGCAGGAAGAGGGCCTCCGGCATCATGAAGGACCCCACACACCCAGCACACTCACTTTTTGTCCCGCTCCCCTCAGGCAGGAGGCTGCGGAGCATAAAGTGCAAAACCACCAGACTTCATTCCTGAAGCTGTGAGACTCTCAAACACACGCAAGGAGAATTACAAATGAAAAATACTTTATCATTTAACCGGCACTGTTCACTTTAATATCACACTTTAAAATGTCACTTTATAATGTCACTTTAATATGTCACTTTATTAACCATCCACGCTGCTACAGCAAATTCTGCACTCCGAATTTTCATTGCTGCTATGTCCGAAGTCCCATATTGTAGATTCTGTGTAGTCAAAATCCTATTTCTCTTATATTTCTTTATATTTTATTATATCATTTAAAATTGCTCTCAGGGTGTAAACTGGACCGTGGGATTAGAATTTCGTCCCACCTCATGTACCACATGTGATGTGATGACAAATAAAATTCCTTGATTCCTTGATTGACATCCACCTGAACCTGGCAGGTGTTGGACCCATGGGAGCTTTGACTTTGCAGGTGCTGTCAGCCAGTTCAGCTGTATCTCAACTCTTACTTGACTGTAGTGTGACTTCAAAATATACTTCTCTATGAAAACACATTATTTTAAAGGGGTAGAAATTTGTGCCCCAATTCACAAAAGCGATTAGGTCGCATTTCCCTTCCAAATGTAGGGGTAAGATAAAACAATCAGAAGGAATAAATTAAATCATGTATAGGCTAATTATTTTTTTCTTTGGTTAAATAATATATTTCCCATCCGGTGAACCTTGTCAACTTAGGACAAGGTACCACAGTCTGCTTTGTGCACAGTCCACCTAAGTATGCCCTGTGATTTATCACTTCCCTCTTCATGCAACATCAGGTTTGCCATGGTAATATAAGAACCCAGGCCCATGTGCTTTTAACACACTTTGCTGTCAGTAAATTCAAAAAAGTTAATCAGTTTTGCATGTAAACATAGGATTGTTCACAATTTGCTAAAGTGAAAGCATAAATCATTGAATTTACCGTCTGTCTACTTGGTTGACTTTTGACTCAATGCTTTGAAGACATATGTGGCCTCAACTGCTAGGTATGGTTGATGGTGCTGTAAAAAAAGTTATTATCTCAAGAATTCACAACATTACACGTGATTAAACATAAATATCAACATTAGTCTGGCTCATAATGGTTGTTACTGGCTTCATAGTTGTGAAAACCAACCTGTAAATACAAAAAGGATGAAGCACACAATGCTGTTCTTTGTGCAATATATACATTCGCAATTAAGTGTGCCATTTACATACCAGTTTTACCACAAATTGTTTCGTTATTCTTTTATGTTTCATGGCAATTGGCGGACTATTAATTTGCCAATTATTAATTTGCAATATCACCACCACCTGAACTGAAGTGTTAATACAAAATGAACAATAAAAACAATTAATTCTTAAACATCCAAAACTCCCATAACATGATTTTTTTTTTTCACATTAATTATATTAATTTCATATAAAAATCATATTTAATTTAAAGATGTCTCCTTTATTTTTTTTTTAAAGGGGGGAAATTAATAATAGTTTCACAATCAGTAAGCTATGATTTGAAAATTCCTGGCTATTTCCATTTGATTCCTGGGGGGCTTGCAGTTGACATGAACAGTAATTTGCTGGACTTTCCTTGGCGATTCACATGACCACATACAGATGAAACAAAAACACTTTTTGTGAAGTGTATAACAGTCTCTCAAAAACATCTTATGTATCTGATGACAAATATGAACCTTATGGAAAGTAATGTAGAGAGATTTACTGGTTGTTGTACCAGTGGGCAGATAGGTCATCAAAAACGCCTTCCTCCAAATTACCCAATCTGTCTTCAGCTCTCTTAAACCATGTTGTTGAACAAATACGGCAATTTTCTGACAGTAGGTTGGATATTTTCTACAATACTGAAGAGGCAATTTTCTTTGCGGCTCAAGTGGCAGTTGTCTTCTGCCTCCCTCTTTGTTCAATTAGAGAGGAGAGAGCTTGAGGGTTGTAGTAATACTTCTGGTCAAAGTTAAAAGCATCATGCCATCCATTTCCCAGTAAATGATACATCTTGCTCTTACAGCTTCCTGAATGACTGTTTGTGTGGTCTTGTTAGGAGTGAATCTCTTTCGGGCACAGAAAGTAGAAATGAGCCTGCTCATTTTCTGAAGGTGCAGGCAAACATAAAAAGACTGTTGACACCCAAATTACATTTTTTTTTTGTAAATATTGCCACAAACTGCTATAGAAATTTCTTTATTTAGTAAATAGAGTCAAGCAGTGAAGTAAACTTGCTTAATCTGTAAACTACATATTTAGAACGAAGCACAGGTGCAAGCCTACTGACACTGTGAAAGACTGACTGAAATAAAGCACTGGCAAAGCAGAACATTAAGTGAAATAGCAACAAAAAGGTTCTTTGTACCACCAGAGGAGCAGTGAAAAATGTAAGGATCCATAACACAGGTTGGGGAGTCTTACAAACCATTAGTTGTGTATTGGTCTGTACGGAACAGTTGCAGGAACAAAAGCTATTATTAGATTAGAGCTACGAGAAGTCTGGTTTTACTTTGCTTCAAGCTATGGAAGTTACACTACTTGAAGGTACTTTGGTCAGAGGACAAGGGTGTCTGTACTTTATGAAGTGAGCTTTGAGAAAAGTACACCAGGATTAAGAAAGACCACCTGTTTCATATTCAATTTGGTGCATCAACTAAAAAGGCACCGTTGTAACTTGCATCTGATTGAAGTCGCTTGGATTACAAAACAGAAAAACCGCTAAGTAAGTAGGGACACTGGTATTGCATGTGCAGGTGGAGGCTATATAATTCCTACCATAAACATTTTCTCAGAGAATTCAAGTTTGGGTTGGAAGGGAAATTAATATGGGGCAAGGGGAGTGTGCCAGCAAAAAGAAGTCTAGTGAAATTTAATGAGTTTGGTGTGTCGCCTGGGGAGCCCGCTCGCGCCACGCTAATTACGCTCTGTAACGAACTGAGATCTAGGGAGCATTGCAGAAAAGACAAAGGCTCTTAGCAGTCCAGCAGAAAGCATTGAGCAACACAAAAATGCTGCTTATACACATTTAAAGCCCACATAGACGAACACAAGAGAGAGTGGGAAATTGAAGGGCAGGAGATAGCCTTACAAATTTTTCGAGCCTTCCTTGGTTGCCAACCCCATCTTAAGCATAATGAGATGTAGCAGGAGTTATGGAGCTTAAATCCGACAAACGAACCTATCCATCAGGATTTCCAGGCAGAGTGTGCAAACAGTGGTGGTGGAAAATGAGTTGTGTAGAGACACTGAGACTGTTAGGATAATTTAATCAACCTGTGCTGACAACTTGCAGATCCAGCTCTTTAAGTAGCTAAACAAAGAGTACATAAACACACTCTCAGAAAAGTTGCACACAGTGCCACCCTTTGATAAGGAGGCCAACTTGCAAAATTAGATCCCTAGGGTTGGGTGTCGATATGAAAGTTCCATCTTTTGAAGCAGGAGTGTGTCTCTTTCCTTCATTAAGCTTGCAGCACCTGCTGGGAATCTAACACTTGTCCTACGCATCAGTGGGCTCAAACAGCAAACAATCAGACTGGGTTTCTATTGTAACTTTTAGCAGAGTGAAACCACCCTTGGCTCCCTTTTTTTCCCGTTCATTCTTACTGTCATTCTCCTTTCACATTCTTTCTCTGAATCTCTTATATTTAGAAGAGGGATTCGCTTCTGGCACTGTTTAAATGAAACTTGCCCTCTTACCAATGTATTCTAACCTTTAATATTCTTGTCCTTTGCTGGCAAGTGTATATCCAGTTTTCATCATGCAATATGTGTTGATATATTTCTGTGGCCTCTTTACACTTATTATAAAATGTTTGTGCACTGCTATATCCCAAAGCTTAAAACGTTGTCAGATGTGAGGATTGAAGTTCAACTTTTTCTCATTACGGTGCACAAACACTGTTTGTTTATTTAAATGATTTGTCAAACTCAGTTCTCATCTATTGCATTTACTGGACAGGCTATGAAAAATCTAAATGTGAGGCCCTCACAATTTGCTTTTAGTCTACGATCTTATCCTGACACTTTTACCTAAACCAGAGTGTCCAACTGCTGACTCTCCTGTCCTTTTCCTTTGCCTCTCTACTGTCTTTTTCTCTTCTTTCCTGCCAGCTGATTTTCCTGTGTGGAAAAGCCCCAAAGCCCCATCTGCATTCCTTTCCAATTAAGCCGGCATCATCTGATTCCAATTACTCTAATTATACCAGCTAGGGTTGTGAGCAAGATGAGTGCAGGAAGCACAGAGAGACAGAAAAATGGAGTAACCAACTGAAAGCGTTGAGAACATGGCGAGCCTTCACACTTAAGAGAGCAGGAATGCAAGTGTAGCCAGGGAGCCTTTAGGCTACTCCGGTGGCAACGACAACAGTAACGAACAATAAAAAGTGCTTGCAACATCACTGCAACAGCTGTGAAGACTCGCTGGATATTAATAATAGCAGGAAACGCATGATAGTGACAGACCATGTAATCACACCACACATTCTTAACAAGGTCAGACTAATGTAAGGACACATCGGTTCTTTAATCACGCTGCAATGAAAGGAAAAATAATCTCTCTGGCTTTCCTTGTAAAAGAACACTGTTCAACAATCCCCATCCCTATTAGTCTATGAAGTCTTGTTTGAAATCTACAACTCTCCATAGAATTCTCTGTCAGACTTAAAGGCCTATTTTACGACATTGAGCCAACACTCCTGTAGGTAATCTTGAATATTTTCACATCTGACTGCCTGCATGGAGACCTGAGGCCACTGGACTGCCCAGTTTTTCAAAGGCTGTTGAGATTGTAACCACATTTATTTCGTTGTAAGTCTGTGTGTACAAGAAAAGATATGTACATAATTGCAGCATCCATAGACCTTAAGAGGGAAAGAGGTTAGTAATGACCAAAAGTAAACAGACAAAGTAAAAGCCAGTTTGATTCTTTGGAACATACAGGTTTTGTCAAAACAGTGCAAACAGAAAAGAAACAGCAGTCTAGCTAGGGAAGCAGGGGTTTCTTTTTCCAGTCGAAAGAGTAATTAAATTAATTCCTAAGTAATGCACATTTCCATGCTTGAAACTAATTTAGCTCAGTATATCAACTAAAAAAAACATTATCCCAACAATCTCAAGTAAATTCAAGAAATGTGCAGCAAAGTGGCTGAATAATGGTTTTGTGAATATTTGGTTGAGAAACAGAAGTTGGACCTGAGAAAAGCTCAACAAAAACTGATTTGACTTGACTTAATTATCTTACTTGAAAGAATTTAATGAATTGAAGCAATGCATTAAAGAGTGCACCAGATTCCTGATACTAAAATGAAAAACCAAGTTATTACTGCTGAATGTTATTCTACAACTTAATAGATTTAGATTAATACTTCATTTGTAGTTGTGTATTCTGCTTTTTTAAGTGTACTAATCGGTTTATAAACCAAATAATTCATTGCGCAGTTATTATTTCTCATGTTTTGTTTCAGCCCAGACTATTTTAAAGAGCAAAGTTAATATCATTTTGTTTGTGAACGAACAAAACGTGCAAACACAAATTTGCCTTGGTTCCCCACATGTTAAAATGAAAGTTTTAATTTACAGCTCTGACACCAACAATGATATTCTATGCTCTGAAACTGAGAGCTCATTAGATGCTACACAGGCAACACACTGATGAGCAGAAAATGATTTGATACAGGCTTTATGAGAAAGGTTTCTGATTCTATCTTACCAACGCTGTTTGTCTTTTGCGATGAATCTTAGCTTTGCCCCTTGACTGCTTATTGATTTGTTTTCTGTGTCTATTAACTGATTTTGGAATAATCAAACATGTTTATTGAACGCAAAATCAAGTTGGGGACTGTAATAAAAATGTCATTTACTATGATGGTATCCTCTAAGCAGCAATAATAATAATGAGATAATTATGGCAATTCTCAAATGAGAACACATGTAATATTTTATCTGAAGAGATGTACATTAGATTATGGATGTCTATTTAGACGTCTTCTAGTCTCATTCTGAACTCTCATAAATTCTATAGAAGATGACCCTTTTCCATGTTGCATTCATGTCTGTCATGTTGTCCTGTTTTTTTTGTTTTGTTTTGTTTTCAGAGCTCTCCAATTCTGGCATGCTGTTATGTGTACATGTTAACCCTTGTCACAGGTGCCATGACCCATGGTCTCTCTTAGAGCCTCAATGTTGTTGCCTTACAAACCAATGAACCTCCTCCCCTGACTTTACTCCACTGTCTTCCAGTTTTTGAATCTTTGAAGACACTAATTGACAACACTGTTTTTAACTGACACGTTTAAACTTAGTATGTCTCTCGCTGGCGACATAAACCTTTACATAATTTTAATTTAATTTGATGTTATTTTTATTATACCAATACAGGGTTGTACAGTATAGCAAAACACTTTTTCAATGCAGTAAGAGATATGTAAATGTACTACACAAAGGTTTGAGACTGGGTGCCTGGATAAAAATAAAATAAAAGATAATATAGGATAAGACAATTCAATGTGTGCAAGTCAAGAATGTAAACTGTATGGAATTTAAATACTATTAAATTTAGTGCCAGGATAAGGCAAACCTGGTCTGATTCAAATTCAAATTCAGTGCACATGTCATAGGATACAAATACCAAGCTCAACAGAGCTAACTAATGTGCAGTATAGACTATGACAGTGCAGATGGTTGTTCAGGTTCTGCATGAACATGGGGGTGTGACCAGATTGACAGTTCAGGGGTAAAAACTGGTGGTTTGAGTCCAACTGTTCCTGTACCTTTTCCTGGATAACAGGTTGAAAGAGGAGGTGCCTGGGATGAGTGGCAAGGCACAAACATCTCTTGTTGGACAGGTCCTGAATGGGGTTTCACCACCATTTCTATGACCTAGTGTTCATTCATATGCTAAACCAGGTTATAATGTATCTGTTCAAGATGGTTTTCACTGTGGATCTGTATGCGTTGCTGAGGCAGGTTTACTCTCCTAAGCATTTGGAGGAACTGGACTTAAGGTTGGGCCTTCTTAATGATCTCTCATGTGTTGCTGGTCATCAACTCCACCTCAAGATGCTTCATAAAGCATGCCCTCTACTTCCCTTCCTGAGGCCAACAATCATCTCTAATCATTATTTAATCATGGTTGATAATTTGGTGGTTGTGTCATCAGCAAACTTGATGATTGCATTGGAACTGTGTTTTGGGATGCATTTATGGGTGTAAAGTGTGAAGAGCATGTGTGATACAATGCAGCCTTGAGTACATCAAGTGCTGAGTGCGAGGAAGGATGAGGTGTGGTTGCCCACTGTAACAGAATGCCCTATGCAGGTGTGGAAGTCCATAATCTAGCTGCAAAAGTGACCGACTATATCCAAAAGTGGCTAGCTTGGAGATCAATATGGCCGTAATGATGGTGTTTTACGCAGATTTGAAGTCAGCAATCAATATTCCCAATCTGTTATGGAAAATGTAGCACTCATAGTTAACTTTGTGATTAATACTAAATATCAGCGTAGAATCAAACAAATATTGTTTTCTGTCATACAATCAGAACATCAAACAATATGAAAATCTAATCGTGCATTTTGACAGAAATGTTTTGCACAAATGTAACATTTGCTATGAATTTATGATATGGGTATATTATTGTTACATCATCATTTTGTATCTATAAACCTTCTTTTACATCGCCTGCTCATCAAACAAAATTTGTTTTTCCTGGCTATTTGGTTTATTTTTATATTTTTAAATATTCACTTTGTTCTTATTTGAGAAGCTACACGGCTTATATTTTGTTTTCATAAATCGAACATGCTAAATCACTGAACAGAACCAAACACCCTGGGTGTGTGGTTGGTTTGTTTGTATGTAATTAGTGTCCGTAACAAACACATTATCTCCTGCTGTACCACCACACTTCCAAGTCATTTAGAGTGATAATTAGACAGTAACAGGCAGTCGTCCCTTTTATGTAGGTCATCACCTGCAAATGAAACACTCACCAGTCAACAACTTGCTGTTTTTTTTATGAGCTCACACTAACTCTATTGTGTTTTTGATGAGTAAAATAGCAAAGGCAAGTCAGAGATTATTTATATTTGTTTATTTCATTTTTTTTCCTCATCTCTTTCTGTCACCAGTGGTGTTGTACTAAGTAGAAGTTAGAAAGCTTTAGATTAGTAAATTAGTAAAGATCTCTGAAAATCATAATATAGTGAATATTATGTCTACCAACACAAAACCAACAGTATATTCTATACAAACAAAATAACTATGTATTTATACCAAATTATTTTCTACCCAGGTCAAACATTTTGACTTGTATAACTTTCCAAAATGAAAACTTGGGTTGTGTTAGGTTAAAGTCATACAGGAATAATTGAAGTACATTACATTAGCGCAAAGAGACAGTTGCTTTGTGCATAAACATTATACTTGATGGTTTGATGTAAATTCAAGAGGATTTTCCGTGACTGTTATTAGATATGTGGAGGGAAAAAAATTGTAACAGGAAAAATATATCTGTATACATAGACATATAGCTGATCTTTAAATTATAAAATAGTTAAACAACAGAAGTAGTTAAATTTGCCATTCAAATAAAAAAAGGCTGAAAGATCTGTTATGTCCCAATCAAACCACCTTTTTGTCTTAAACCTAATAACAATATCTAAAATACGAAATCAATGTACCTGCGCATAAGAGCTCTTAAAAACGTGCCTTGTGATTGAAATGAAACTAATATTGTACATCATTCTTTTGCAAGTGCAAATCAGCTCCCCTGCTGAACCTTACTGATTTCACATAAATGTTGATTTGTTCCGAGTGCCTTGTCCCCTGCACAACACTTCTATTATTGCTTTTTTATTACTTTCGTTGTTGTTTTCCATTGAGAAATAATTCTGTAATAAATATTTCAATATTTCCATGGTTCTCTGCTCAGCTTTGCGTTCATTGCTCTAAACAGACGTTACGGAGCTAAAAAAAAAAAATAAATTTCTGCTGCAGTTAGATATATGACGTTCAACTTTACTGTGCAGTTTCACATGCTAGTCGTAGCGCTCCCTGGTGAGCAGTGTCACATTAAGGAATAACAAATGAGTCCATGACCCATGGTACTTATCCAGGATGTGTTTGTGCAGTAGGAATACAGCATATGTTATTTGCTTTGCTGTAGATTCATAAGTGAAAATTGCATTGTGCCTCCATTTGGAGAGCAGGTGTTGGAGCACAGAGGGAAACAAAGCCATTGTCACTCTGGATTTCTGATGACAGTGTACCACACTACTGAAAGGCTCACAAATTCTGTCTTTCATCTCAAGAGCATATATGACTTGTCAACATATTTGGGAGTGGATGCTTTTAACACAGAAGAAGACAAGCTTGGATCATTTGTAATTAGTTCAAAATATTTATTTATCTTCACAGTTATAGAGAAAATTCTAGGTTTATTCAGTTGTTCATTGTCTGCCACATATCTTAGATCAGGGACCAGGGAGATTTTCTCCCTGTAGGATGTACCCAAAAAGCTTCAGACAAGTGGTATCCAGCAGGCAAGTTGGAGGCCCAAACCATCCCAGCTTGACTCCTCCTGTTGCTGAGAAGCAGCAGCTCTACAACAAAACCCCCTGGATGACGAAGTTTAATGAGTGGAAACTCAATTCAGTATTTTAAATCTTGGATTGATAATTTTAGGTCATTAGCTCCAAAATGATGACAATTATTAATTATTTTTATTATTAAATACAAGGAATAATCCAATATACAGACCCATTCAAAAATTTGAATATTATTGAAATTTGTATTTATTTCAGTACCTCAATTAACTAAGTTAAACACATTAGAAAGATGAATTACACACAGATAGCTGTTTTTATGCCTTTATTTATCCTGTTTATAGCCACTGAAAATACAAAACATTTCAGATTAGAAGATGAAATAAAATGTAAATAACATGTTTAATACAAAAATGTAGGCTTAATAAACAATATTTTTTAATACCTGCTTAAAGGTTCTTTTCAGAAGGTCCTCATCTTACAAAGGAACGTCGTGCAGACATTTTGCGTTATTTACAGATTTTGAAAGTATGAGTTCTAAGCTTTACGGTAATATCAAGCACATAGAAATCAATAAAAAAAGAGAAACTGTTGGCTTTTGGAATGTTTCCACCATTTTCTGTATCAATTTCCTACTTCGAAGGTCAAGGTTAGAAGCAGCCAGCGGAACTAAGGATGACACTATGACATTCACAAACCAGAAAACCACCTCCTACACCGCTATGCCTGAGAATATGTTCATGAACTCCACAATTGGCGTCCATAACATGGGTCAGTGTTGAAAAGGAGGGCAGGCACTGAGAACAAGACAGAGCTTTAGTTTGAGTATACAAAGACCAGATAGACCATAAAACAGCCCATGTAACCCATACTTGAAAGCCACAATGGTCCTCCTGAGTCCAAGATTTAACAAACTTACTTCCTGCTTCCTTTCCAATGCTCAAGTCTGACTTCCCAGGGAGGCTGAAAATGAGACTTTTTCATATTTTGAGCTCATCACTTACTCAGCCACTCCCAGTCCCATGCACCCCAGCTACCAACTACTTGATAAGAAACTAAATCCATAGATTGAACATAGCCTTTTCGTCATTCTTTAAACTTTAAAATCTGTAACCAAACCTGTCTGCTTAAAACACATCTCTCCCACATACATTTTAGCCTTCTGAAACCACTTAACATCCACTGCCATGGCTCATTTGACCCATGCACCAAAGCGTTAACACATATAATAATTTTATGATTCGGTAAAACCCATTGAGCGCACTTCTGAGGAACGCATGTGGCTCTCAGGGCAGCATGTGCTGAATGAGACAGCTTCTCTGAAAAGAAGGTGAGTATTTGGTATGCTGGACCATTTGGAGTTTTCAAGTTCAATGGTAGCAATATTCTTAAAATTAAGGATATTGACTAATGTTTCAAGAGCTGTTTTTATTTTTCTATGACTTATGTGGTTTTCGTTGCAGGCAAACCACATTTTATTTGTTTGCTTACAGGCATAACATCGGGTATACGGTGTTTTTGCATGATGCATCTCTAACTAATGTCAATTTATTTATATTGCAATATATAAGTTTCAATATCCAAATGTTTTTTTCTAATTTCTTTCTAATGTATGTGAATCACTCACAGCATTTAAGCCTTCAAGACATCTAACATACTGAATTGCTACACTCTCTATTCTGACCCTCTTTCCTGTATCACCAGCCTTATTTTGCTGCTCCGACATAGCGGAAAGTCCTTTTTCTATTTACATCTAAATAAATACCTGATTAGACACATCCAGTTTGTCTTTATTGAAGTCATTTCTTGCTCCTGCTAATTATGTTTTCTTGTGGAGTTGTCGGCTGCAGAGCTATCCTGACGTTAGCATTGTTACTGTCTATTTTGATATGACTCATTGATAAATCAATTTGTAACTGTTTTAAGTTTTGGTTCATTTACTCGTTTGCAGAGATTCACAATTGTTGCTCTCCTGCACCAGCTGTTTGGGGATATATGAGCAGTGAGCAGAGCAGTCAAAAGGGTAATTGCAGCTCCCAGTACAGTCTCTGTTTCCCTTATACATCATTATAACATTTTGATGTCACCAATAGTTTAAGAACTGTTAAATGCAAGTGTATAGTCTGAGAAATGTTTTTAATAACACACTGGTCCAAAGTTTCCAATAATTTATTGCTTACTTTTGCTTTGAATGTAACATTTTAAGTAGAAATACTTACAATGTTAGTGCTTTTACTACTTGTACAATCTAATACAATTTCTTTAATTGATAGTATAAAATAACTTGAGTTGAAATTTACTCTTTTGCTATATAGTATAAATTTCAGTTTGTTTGCAACTTTCAGGCATCTCTTAATATTGAAACATTATCACCAATATCAGTTGCTTTACCCTTATTTTTGTATGAATATGTGCAATAATTGTCGATGTCTCTCAGTTATAGCACAAAAATAGAACAATTACCACTGCTCTACATAGTTGAAGAAGAGAGGGCCTGACCTTAGTTGAATGGTCCTCCTGGGCGTTAAGTGGCTAATTGCCAAGAATACCAGCCGTTCTTCTGTTTCACTAATGGAAAGTGTTTAAATGCTTGCCCGTCCTGTCTCTACTTAAATCAGTAGACCCAATAAAAGCAACTTTCCTGTCTTAATCACAAATTTCCTTAAACACAAAGAATAATATGCAGAAGACTACTGTGATATTAGGGTCATAGCTCTTTATGAGCTTCAATAAGTCTGTTCCACCAAAATACACAGCAGCAGGAGGACAAAGATGGCGGTGCGTTAACACGCAGCAGCCGGTCTGGGGTTGAAAAACTGTGTTTTTTGTTGTTTTCAGAAAAAGTTTGTACGTTTGTTTAGGACAGTTTTGTTTATAAACGTATGGAAACCACTTTTGACTTGGTTTACAACCGACAGACACTGCTAAAATTGAGAAAACAGTTAGAAACTAACCTGCAAAATGATCTGCTCCGAACTCTGCATGAACTCTGCCTACTTCGCGAACCAGGCCTGCACTCCTCGTTGTTACCTGAAGCAGGTGACCGGGGGAGGGGGCACCGGAAGTGGTGAAGGAAGCAGTGGCGTGGGAACCGAGCCGGGGTCCGTGCTAGGCTGGAAGCTAATCCAAGCCGGCTGGCTCTACCATTGTTATTTCTCGCAAATGCATGCTCTCTTGAGAATAAACTGGACTGTATCAGACTTCAGCAAACTACCCAATGTGAGTACAGGGACGGTTGTGTTTTAATTTTCACTGAAACATGGCTTAGCGACAACATTCCAGACAGTGCCATTCAGCCAGACCGGTTAGCCTTGTATCGCGCCGATAGAAATGCAGCTCAGTCCGGTAAAACACAAGGAGGAGGCGTTTGTGTTTACATTAACACAGAATAGAGCAAGGACTCTGGTCTTGTTGTGGCGAACTGTTCTCTGATGGTGGAATTTGCTATTGTTAGATGCAGACCTTTTTATTTACCACGGGAATTCACCGGCGTGCTTATTGTTGCGTAAAGTTCGCTTTGAGCGAACTTTACAGAACCATCAACGAACTGCAGGACATTCATCCAGACGGACTGTTTATTATCGCTGGGGATTTTATTTATGCAAATCTCAAGTCTGTTTACCCTAAATTCCATCAGCATATGGACTTTGCTACGAGAGGAGCGAACACGGTGGATAATGTTTACACCAATATTGCCGGTGCCCACCGGGCGGAGCCCCACCCCCACCTTGGATACTCAGACCACATCTCTTTAATGCTAATTCCAGCATACAGAGCACTCGTCAGGCGCTCCAGACATGTACAGAAACAGGTATAAACCTGGCCAGAAGGATCCATCTCTGCTCTTCAGAACTGTTTTGACTGCACTGACTGGGACATGTTTAGGGAGACTGCAACATACGGCGATTACACTGATCTAGAGGAGTACACGTGTGTCACTGCTTACCGTCCTAACCTCTCAACAGACGACGCCATATACACTACACTTCACCTGGCTTCAACACACCTGGACAGAAAGAACAGCTGTGTCAGGATGCTGTTCATAGACTTTAGCTCGGCATTCAACACCATCATTCCTCAGCATCTAATTGGAAAGCTGATCACGCTGGGCCTTAACACCTCTCTCTGCAACTGGATCCTGGATTTCTTGACTGAGAGACCTCAGTCCATCCGGATCGGTAAGAACACCTCCAGCACCACCACACCGAGCACCGGCGCTCCCCAAGGTTGTGTGCTCAGTCCATTGCTGTTTACTCGACTGTACAGCAATGCACAGCTGCAATTCCATCGTTAAGTTTGCAGATGACACAACTGTGGAGGGACTCATCAGCAACAATGATGAGTCAGCGTACAGAGAGGAGGTACAACATCTAACGGACTAGTGCGAAGTCAACAACCTGTCTCTGAATGTGGATAAAACCAAAGAGAGGGTCATTGACTTCAGAAAGACCACTCCCCACTGCACATCGACGGCTTATCCGTTGAGATTGTCAAGAGCACCAAATTTCTAGGTGTTCATCTGGAGGAGAATATCACCTGGACCCTCAACACCAGTTCCATCACCAAGAAACCCCAGCAGCGTCTCTACTTTTGGAAAAGACTGAGGAAAGCTCATCTGCCAGCCCCCACTCTCATCACGTTCTACAGAGGAACAATTGAGAGCATCCTGAGCAGCTGCATCACCATCTGGTTCGGAAATTGTAGTGCGTCGGACCGCAGGACTCTCCACCGAGTAGTGAGGACAGCTGAAAAGGTCATTGGGTCGCTCTTCCATCTCTCACGGACATTTTTAACACCCGCTGCATCCGCAAAGCTCTAAGCATTGTGGTTGATCCAACCCATCCATCACATGGAATGTTTACTCTGCTCCCGTCTGGGAGACGACACCACAGCATCGGGACTAACACAACCAGACTGTGTAACATCTTTATTCCACAGGTAATCAGACTTCTCAATACAGCACTGTAACAATTTCACCTTTATTGACTGTATTGACTATGTTACTTGCATTTTTTGCACACCTGCTAGAAATGCACAAGTTTTCTTTTAATTTCTGCACCTTACCTGTATTTTTTCACCTTATTTACTTTTTAGGCACCTTATGTGCATTGCCAATTTTACGCTACTAATGTACAACATGTCGCTACCTCATGAACCATTTTACCATCTATTCACCATCATGTACTAACACTTGTCTTTAGTCCTGTCTTATAGTTACTGTTTAGATTAGGGATAATTAGGAATATCTTTTGTAGTTATTTATTATAGAATTTTTGTATTTATTGTTGTTTTTACACTGTTTTGTTCTGTCCTGCACGTTTTGTACCGTGTTACACCGTGATTCTAGAGGAACGCTATTTCGTTTCAATATGTACTTGTATGTAGCAGAAATGACAATAAAACGTCTCTGATTCTGACTTTGAGTTGCCTAATTTAATTTGTTCTGTTGAGTATTCTATTTCGTCTCAGCCAAAGGTAAATCAGCTGTTATCAAATGAGTGGACTGTGTAAGAGGAGGGGAATTATTCATACAGTAAATCTAGGTTCAAAAAAATATTCCAAATACATCCGATGTTGACAAAATAGGATGAAGAGAAAAAGCTGTAATACAAACTCAACAGAGGTCCAGAAAACTGTATTAATATTTTAATTATTAATTATTATTATTAATATATTGTTCATGTGTCTGAGAACTGTAAATTGGTCAGCTGTGGATATCAAGCTTTTAATACTAAAACCAAAACCTTCCACACCACTCTCTGCCTGCATATGATGTCAGCAAGGAGGAACTCAATCCCTGAAATTTTATATCATGAATGATGCATAAGAAGAAAAAAATGCATTTACCCTGAACACAACACAATAAGCTCTTGTTACAAACAGCATAACGCAAAAATAGGAAAGTTATGTTGATGGAAATACATATGGATCCGGGAAGACATTTGTGAATGTTGTCTACTTCCTAGCTAAGGGAGTACTAGCTAGGGTAAAATATATTCTCAATGTTTTAACAGCATAGAGGAAGTCTTCCCTAAGCCTATATGGAGCAAGGCAAAAACTATTTCTGCATGCAGGTCTCCCTTGTCCACTAATGCGTGTGTTAGTTTTGTGTCCTTTTTGGAGGAGCACAGTGCTACGGCTGACACGCCCATCTTCCATGTTAATAATGGATTTTTGATATAAGCTCCACATGAAATTTTAATCTCTAGAATATTAGCTCACCGAGGGAGATACAAAATCAAATCACAGGGTCGTGATTAAGCGAGCGAAGCACATATCGACCCATTTAAATTCATATTAACCCAGCATCAAAATGTATGAGCCATGACACTGATGGCAGACATAATTTAGTGGTGTTATGTGTGTTTTGCAAAGTAAAGGTGTGATCACTTCATCACGCATCTGCAAATGAGGGAAATTGAGGTTGGAAGTGGAACTTCCAGGATGGAGGGTAATTTAAAAGAATGCACCTTGGGGCATTTTAGATTTTTTAATGTCAGCAATGTCTAAACCAAACTAATAAATCCTGTATACTATGCAACAAGAGCCAAACAAATGCAGTCTAAAATTTGGGACCATATTTCTTCCTTATTGCAAAATTATTAAAACACATGTCGATAGTACTTTTACATATTTACAATGAATGTAAATAAATGTGTTTTTAATATTGAATAAACCCTTGTGATGAGGTATTGACTGGGCAATTTTTTTTGTCTTTCAGTTTCAATTTCAGTTTATTACCAAGACTACTCAATCTGAGTGATTTTTTTTTTACAATTGAAAAAACATTTGAAGACTAAACACAGTAACATTGACAACCTTTTTTAAACTGTAAACATTGGGTTAGTCCTTTGCTTCGCCAGGCTATTCCTTTTCAAAGTGGTACAGGATTTTTGTGCAAATTTTACTGCAATATTTCTTGTATTTAGCTAATCTCAAGAGAGGAAAACTGCACACAATTTTGCATTCACAGTACAGCCAAGGGCTACATAGGCTTCTTCGTATGTCCTGATCTTCTTCTGCCAGCTACTGTCACTTGCTTTACTTTCCTCTGGCGCCTCAGCTAGTTTTCTTTTCACTGTAACAAACTTCACTAGCACTCCTATACTGAGAGCGCTGTGCAGTGCGTCGTCTGTGTCATGTGCTTCTTCTATTGTGTTGAACATCACTTCGTTAAGAATTTTGAGCACTGCTGCCACCTAGTGAATGGAAGCTTGTTTATTGTTATAACATGAACCACACACACAAACACACACTCACGGGGTGGACTTCCTGATATTTGAGAAGTACTGCTACACAAGGACTTAAACTGAAAATACATACCTTAGTCTGATGACTCTTACATTTTCTTTTGTACATGCATGGTTTCTCCCCTCCTCTTTCCAAGAGTGTTGCCAATGTGCAATGTCAAAAAAAGGCTGCCTGTCCAGGATCTTCCTCCTCTCTTTCCTGTAGCCTATCATAAATGGGCCCCAGTACCTAAACACTACCGCACTGTTTTGTAAAATAGATGATGGATGAATGAACATCCCAAAAACTAGTTTAGCACCATAGCTCTCCCTATGCCTCATGTTTGATGCATATTTTACTCCGGCAGAGAGCAGAGGCAGCTGAGAGAAGAAGTGAAGCAAAGCATCACCACTGTGTTAGCATAGGCAAAGGCTCAATAATATATCACCTAGTTAAGTTTTTTAAACAGCATCCATCATTACAGCGTAACAGAGTGAAGCTTGAAAAGCCATCTTCAAAAGCTGTTAATAGGACAAAGATCGACAATGTGTACATGTTAGTATACAAACTTGTGTGCCTTTGCGTCTATGTGTGATGTTATATTTACAACATTGAGCTCGGTTCAGGAAGGTATTAAATGTAAAAATTTGTGTGAATAGGGTGTGAGCCTTAAAACCAGACAAAATACCTTAGTGCCTTAGGGTGCTAGGACAAACAAGCTTTGTCATTGGCTTGAATTGCACTCAAGGGAACAACTCTGTGGCTGAATGATGTAATATATTAAGTTGTGCTCTGCAGGAATATACAGTAATTTGTTAGACTTTTATTTAATCAGGTACCTCTAAATACTAGTCAAACGGGACTCTGAGTGAGCAAGGCGAGCTTTCAAATTTGGCTCTTTTTTTACTTTGTTTCCTTTACAGGATTTTCCGTTCAGCTGTGTTATTTCATATAACAAATTTAGTCTTCATTTGACTGTTAAAAATATGTATAAGGTTATGGGTGTCTATGTATCCACCCTCTGTTTTTGAAATGATACACCTGTTGCAGCTACATAGGCTGGTTGATCATGAGAATCCTGATGTGTAACTAGAATGATTAATTAGTTTACTAGCTTAAAGAGATAGATTATAAGATTATAGAAGCAGTATTAGCTTGCTTAATAGCAGGTATACTTTTTTTCTTTCAGCTATAACACAATGTTTTGGCTGAGAATTTGAATAACCAGAATAACCAAACAAATGGCTCCACCAACTAAGACAGTCAATGCACCAGGAACAGAAAGAAAAAGAAAGAGCTATCAATCTGTCAAACCTTTCCGTGTCAGGGCTGCGTAAGGTTTCCCATGTTGAGTGAAATTAAGCTGCAGGCTCCCCTCCTGGTAGTACCCTTATTTCCGTTCTGTTAAGTTTCAGCTTTGCAACCGTACTCCCTTCACAACCCAATGACTCTGGTTCCTGGACACTGCCTGGGGGGTCATAGGAATAACGCAACCAGATTACAATTAAATTTAATTCTATATTTGTAAAATATGCTTAAAGATTTAAAAGGTTTAATCCAAGCATTGTTTAGCCATTTATCGTGCAGAATTTTAGTCTCAGGCTGTAAAACCTTGCACATTTTGTGAAAAAATTTTAAACACTTTAGCATAGGTACAGTTGTTTGCATAAGTATTCCTACCCTTTGCAGTTTTTATTTTTATTTATTCATCATGTAACAGCCTTATATGACATACATTTAATATGCGGCACACCTGCATTTACTACGGTGCACGGTATATAAAGCACTATTGTATTGTTCATTGTTCTCACAGTAGAATCACCTCTATTTCCCATTATGAAAAATAGAGCTGAGTAAGTCCCCATGTCTAGAAATGTGTAGAAATTATACTTATATCAATTCATATGCTTATTTTTTGTGTTTTCTGTCTTCTCAAACCACGAGTTGATCATGGGAGATGGCAGATTTTTCTAAGCCAGATCCTGCTGGAGGGTTCTTACTGTTAAAAGGGAGTTTTTCCCGCCCATTGTCACAACCTGCATGCACAGTATGAGTGATTGCTGTAATCATACAGATTGTCCCTAGGATTTACCTCTGAACCTTGGTGGGCTTTTTAGCAAATGAATATTCTTTGGTCGCTGACTGTTTGCTAGTAGTTGTTGTGTTGGAAGAGACTAAACCTCTGCACAAGTATCCAGTCAATTGTGACTTTTATCAAGTGTGCCTCCCTGACAGCTAAAGGAAAAGCCCCCCATTGCATTATGTTTCCATCATGTTTCCTTGGTGCCATTGTGTGATCTGGGTAAAGTGCAGCTTTAGTTTTTTAAATATTGGTCAGAAAGTGTTAGTCCCAATGTGCTGTTTGATGTACACTTTACACATAACTAATTGCCCACAATTAGTTAGAAAATAGCTTGCAACAATTTGAAAAAGATAAGCTGTATAAAATTCACGACTAGCAGGTACCCTGTTGGCAAATTCTTCCTGCCTAACCTAGAGCTTCTCTCAAAAACCTCAGACACTTCCACAAGAAAATCTTTCTGAAATTAAAGATTAAAAGGACTTCTAAACATGGTTTATCTTACTGAATTTCCTTTAGTGGTGTAACAGTAAAGGGGGCTATTTTTAAATAAACACTACTAATTTCAGTATTTTATTTTTAATTTCATTTACATTCGGCAGTTATCCACTTCGTTGTACTGTTTTATAGCATAAGGTCACTTTGAAATGCATTATAATTGTCTCAGTGTGTAAAAACCAAAAAAAATGTAATAGATGCTATAAGTAAGCTGGTGTTAGGATTCAGAAAACTAGACGTGAATTGTTCAGTGCTTTCAAAGTGAAAAGACTTAAGCCCTGTTGTGCAGTAAATTAACACCATAACGGCAAGCGGCGTTGTAAAGTTTTTGATATTTAAGGTGTTCGAGTCGCACAGCACCAAAGTTGTAGAATCATGGAGGAAACATTCGACAACAGCTTCTACAAAAAATAATTCATCCATCCATCCGCTTATAAGTGAAAACAGAAACGGTTGGACAGACTTGTTGAGTGAAAAACCGCACTTGACGTCACTTTGCCTGCTGTTGTTTGACCTCCTGATTAACTAGTTGACAGAATGATTGCATTTATGTAGCATTTTCCTTTTTTGTTTTTGCATTTTCTTGTTCTCACAGATTAAATTCAAGCTTTTGTAATTACCTTAATGCCCTCACAACCCCATACTTCTACTTTCCACTTGGTAAGGCTTGTGTCTATTGAATTTCTGTATAGCACGGCTCCCATACCATGTTCTGCAATGCCTTAATCTATATTAAAAAAAATGCGTTTTGCAGCAGCAAATAAACAGCGGCTACACCATCTTTTCCGTTTCCTTCAACCATTTGACACATAGCCAATTGTGTATGGCTTTTATTGCTCTCCTCCAAGCCACTGCCTAGTCACACCAGGCAAAATTGGCATACCTGAGGGTAGTGACTAGTATGTTGTTATCCCAAGGATTGACAGCCTGATACACAAGAACACACAGACTACTTTGGCTGAATGTGTGTTTGCACACAAGAGAAGCAGCCAGGATCCCCTGTGGTGCCAACTACACCGCTCTAATCTCTTGAGCAGGCTGAATGCGTAGAGGAGAGGAGACAGAAGCCTGGGCAAAGTGCTGAGGAGATGAGAGATGGCAGTGGTAGTAGAAAGGTTTGGCAAGACACTTGTAAACAATGTAAAAAGGTAAGGAGCAGAAAGGAAGAGAAGAGAACATAGAGGGAGGCAACACTGTCAGAAAATAACCATTTTCTTTAGAAGAAAAATCTAAAGAATACACGGTTTAAAAATATACTAATTTCCTAAACTGATTTCCGTTTATAAAATTTTTTCATCCATTCCAAGTCATAGCAGATTTTTCATTCAGAAGGGCATCACAAAGTAGTTTTTACATGTAAAAAGGCTATTATACAGTATTTTCATGAATGCTGGTTTGTTGAAATTTCTCTCATATAAATTAAAACACAAGAAAGTTTCAATCCTGTCCATTATGTGTCATACTTGTGGTTTAAATGGTGATCATGGCTGTGGAAAACAGTCTTTTGAGCGGTTTACAATGAGGTATGATACTTTTGCAGTGAAAGCACTGTCTCGTTGAATTATTATTTTTTTAAACGGTCAACTGGCTGTCTATAAATTATGGCGTTTTGGTTAATATGAGTAACATTAATTAAAAAGTAGGTTGGGCTGTTGATTTAAATATCGTCTTTAAACGCTCTGCATCCCAAAGTAAGTCGGTTTATAGCAATAAAGCAGTGCTTCTGCATGGCATTGTGTAATGCTATGATTGGAGTTAATGCTTTGTAATTAGGGTTGGGTTTCCATCGCTTCTGTGGCCATCGTGAACATTCAGTATGTAGAGTGTAAGAGCTATGGCGCTCATTCCACAATCAGTGTCTTGGCAAGAAGGCAGTGTCGCAGCAGCATTTACTACATGCAGCATATCTATTTTTAAAACAATAGAATGGTTTTTAATTTAAGCATATTAATTAGTTTGAATCAAAGCCCAGATCTAAAATCTTTGGCAATACCTAAAATTATGTTTGCAGCTATTCTCCATCTAGTCTGACTGAGTTTGAGTTATCTTAAAAAGAACTCACTGAAATTCAATTATATGGATGCAACTGTTGGAGAATGTCCCAAAAATGTACTTGCAATATTTTGTGCCGCTCTAAAGACATTTAAATTTGTAATGTTAAAAAAATATGAGAAACGTCAGATTGAATACTTAAAGTAGGAAACGTATTTGATGTGAAGAAAATTGCAAACAGTGTCAAACAAATGCGATGGAGATAAAGTGAGATAAATGTGTTGACAGGTGTGTGAGGGCAGCTCACTTACTCTGTACAGTATTGCATGCAGAGCCCCAGGTCAAGACACGCATCTGTCACTCTAACTTTTATCAGTTAAAGTGATATAGCCCTGAGAGCCCCATAGGCACAGCAGGAGACTTCTAAGGCTTGATGTCTCTTTTCCTTAAGCATTATCAAAAGGCAGCAAGGGCTTTCTTTAATGTGTTTTATCTGCGTGTCATGTCAGCTCCCTCCATCTCTCACTCTTTTTTTTCGAAGTTTTTCTAACTATTCTTTAACCTCCCCCACACAATGAGACTGAAAATCATCACTTTTTTTTTCTGCCTTTGTTTTATTTTCCACTAATACTCCCCTTCCCCTTCATCGCAGCATGGTAATGTTCTACGAAATTACAGTGAGGTAAACAGAGCAGGGGAGTGAAAATGAAATAACTGCTACAGGGCTGTCAGGTCTGGCAGGGGAGCCATCCGTCAGCAGGAAATGACACGTCGTTCACCCCCACCCCCATGCTGTCTCACACACGCACACGCACGTACACACACTGATGCCTTTTCTCCTCCTGGTGGCAAGGTGAAGGAATTGTGCTCATCAAAGCCTCTCCATGGAGCCTTTCCATTAACCTTATACGTCACTGGTCAATGGTGAGGGTCTGGAAACACACAGCAAGGGGGGCCTTTAACACCATACATGCTAACACACATGCACAAGCATACAGTATAAACTGTTCCTTTAATGGAAACAAAAGCCCCATACATACTCACATTCAGATCAGATGCACACCAGCATAGACACACCTCAATTACCTTTTCATTCATAGCCTGACAGAAGTGCGTGTGCAAGATCTGACATTAAAGGAAATTAAATCTCCTTGTGGAATGGGCCAGCTCATCTCACCTTGCCGTCAAAATACTCGTATATCCACTCCTCTCCCCTAACCTTCTCATCTGGGTATTTAGAGCTTTGTGGTGCGGAACGTCATCAAAGAGGAAAAGTTAGTGAGGCAGCTGCGCTTAAAAGAGGCCTCCCTCCGATAATACCCGTGCAAACGGACCCCCTCTACAATTAGCCCACGCACCCAAATTACCGCTTTACATTCTGATTCCTTCACACACTCCATAAACTACACACACACACACACACACATACACACACACACACACACACACACACACACACACACACACACGCTGACTTATGATTGGCTTAGCCCAGTGAGTGAGTCACTAAATCAGTTAACTCTTTGATCCAGACTTCCTTTCTACTTCCAGATATGAAGCCTACATGACATAATCCTGAAAAAGATTGGCTCATGCAACCAATGAGACTTAAAGAAAAGTACAGCTGCAAGGCTATATACTCTCAAGGGACTTAACTGGTTGAGTGACACATGTACAGTATTTCTTTTTTTTTCACGCAGATATAATTAAACCTCATTGAGATGTCAGATCCTGCATCACACAAACCCATGTGAGCTTATTTTTTCTTATGAAAGCGCTCTAATGCAGCAGAGCTGCAGAGGAAGCAGGAGTTGGTTTGATAATTCTCTTCTTGGTTAAGAGGAGAACACACTGGGATCTCGGGCATCAGCCTTTTCTCGAAGATTTTAATCAGATCAAACATGTCTTGTCAGATAAGGAGGCTAATTAGTCATAGGAGAGATCAATTCTCTCTTCTAACAAATGGAAATATGGATGCAGGACATTAGTGGCGACGCTTCCAGTCTTTGTACTTCAACTTTTCCTGATCATCAGCGGGATGAAGAAAGAGATCAGCTAAAAAAAGATTGCCTGAATTTACTAGAGCCGCTCTTTACAGAAACCATGTATATAAAATATATTTTTGACACTAAATCAATTATCTATAAAGCAGTATTTCCTAAGACGACCCCCGTAGTCTGAATACATAAACTCAAATTAAAACTTGAATTAAATTAAATCATCCGGATCATTTTTTATTATATAATGAAAGATCATTTTTAAGATTTTTTTTTAACGTTTCTTTATAAAAGTGGCAGTCAAATTTCCATAAATAATATTTTTTAAACAGACAAATCCATAATGCATAATGAACAAAAATATTCTTATGTTGTATTCAGCGCATTAAGGTAAAAATGGTTCCTTTTTCATGATGCTCTCAGATCTGATCATATTTACTTTTCATAATAAAAGGAATTTAACCCTCAAACAATTAGCTCAAATACAGAAAAAAAAACAGGACACGTACATGAAGTGGCAGCTGAATTGAATGTCAATTTTATTAGTTTCATCAAATCATTGCACTGATTACATTTTACTGGCTTGTAACCACACTATAGTTGGCTGTCTGTAATGTTGCTTCGGTCTCTGACATATTTACCTGATGATGTTCTCAGCTGCAGATCAATGAAGGGTTCAGCGATGGATCTCTCATACAGTGAAACTCTGGTTGGCTGCGTTATTAGATGAGTCACTTACTACCTGCAGTAAGGATGCTATGTAAATCGGCTTACAGCCTACAACATCATAAATCCATAATTAGCACTGCAGATGGTATTTCATGCCTCATTTAAGCACTGAGCAGTTTGAAACGTAGATGGTATAGTAAGTTACATTGTGACTGCCTGGCTCAGTGGATGATTGACTGGTTTGGCTGTGTCAAGATGTTTCATTGGGGAAACTCAAAACCACCCCAGGCTAAACCCCCCACCAGCTGTGAATCTTCACCCAGCAAGTAACTGCTTCTAGAATATTTATTAAAATGTCCGTATCGCTGTATAATATGGTTCATCCTCTTGTCTTATTTGATTTTTAAACTTGTCCATTAAGAAGACGGCTTCCTACTGCAATTGTAAATGTTTGCATTATGTAAGATGCTAATACAAGGTGAACTGTCACACATTGTACCTTTATGAATCCATAAGAATAGCAGACATTGGCGCTCAGGGCCCGTGGTTGGTGAAGGATTAATATATCCACCCACCATTTCATCCGATAAGAGGCCAAATGTCATGTGCTTTTAATCAGAATTTGGTTACAGTTCGCTATATCTTAAGCAATTTCGGAATTATCAGTTACAGCCCTGTTGTAAAATTAAAACTGCCAGATTTTCATTGTTCTTCTTCACTGTGCCTTTCTTCTTCCCTTTCCGTTGTGGCAGCAACAAGAGCAGGACCCCACCAACCTGTACATCTCCAACTTGCCGGTGTCGATGGATGAACAGGAGTTGGAGAACATGCTGAAACCCCTGGGTCACGTCATCTCTACAAGAATACTTAGGGATGCTAATGGGGTCAGCAGAGGAGTCGGCTTCGCCAGGTAAATAAACGTCAGGAATCAATGCAATGAAAATTTAAATTGCTTGTACTTGTATGCTATGTAAAAAAAACAATCATCCTTAAAAAAAAAAGCCTGCATTATCTCAGTACCTTGAGCTTTACATTTAAAATGTTCTGTCTCACGAGCAAATGGAGGCATTCATGGTACGCACTTATTAAGGTAATGTGCTTTGAAATTTGCAGGATTCCCTCTGGAGACATGAAAGAAACTGCACAACTGTTGTCACAGGTTGGGGGCATAGTTAGTGATGGCTTAATTTAACGTGGGTATCTAACACACATTTGTATGCACAGGAACAGAAACATGTGAATGTGTATATGTAAAGGTGTATCAGCCTCATATGTGCAGAGACTTCTTAATTCACCAAGTCGGATAGTGCCTTGCTAAATTATTTGTTCTCCTTTAACTTTCTGCAAATTTGCTAAGTTACAACCTTGGACTTAATGATGAAAGTTGTTGTATGATTTCTTTACTAATACATTTTAAAAAATGCTTACATTTGTTTTGTGTTACTTTGCTGCAACAAATAAAATCTAGTGTAACTTGGTACCTTTATAAGAAATCTATTTAGTGAATGAGCACCATACAATCTTCACATACAACAGTTTTGCGTAAGTTTATTCAAAAACATTGTTGGACAAAACCATACACAGCACAGGTCAGTAACAGATTTTACAAAGTTTAAAGCAGGGTTAAGTTATAAAGAAAAACACTTGGAAATTTACTTGATGGGATTATGGATAAACATAAATAAAACAAAATCCTGAAAAATGTTAGAGTCTGCAAAAAGCCTAAAACTGCAATGGGGAGCCAGAGCTATAATAAAATAGTTTAGAATGTTAGAAAACAGCAGTCAGGGTCCAGAATTAAATCCAACTGAGAATTGATGTCAACACTAGAACATTTTTCGTTGGGTGCTCCCAGACACATGAAGAATATGCAAAAGAATCATCAGTCACTAAATGTTCAAAGCTCAAGAACATATTTAATTGCAGAGAAAAATAGTTTTATAAAATATAGATCTAGGCAGCTGAATATGACTAAATGCAGTTATCAGATTTTCATTTGTGAAAAAAATAATATCTGTTCTTAATATTATGCTTTGCGATAACCTATCTGCTACTCTGTCTCATTGATCTAATTAGTATAAGATGGAATATATGGTTGTATAGTGATAAAATATGAAGTGTTTAAAAAGGAGCTAAGCAAGTGCAGTGTTGATGTCTTTTACAAGCATTGTTGGATAGTGGTTTTCACTCCAGAATGAAAAGCCTGTGATTTTAAGTGTTTTATTTTCTACTTTCTACTTTGGAAAGTTTCTTTTACAGCGTACTATTCCCCTAAAGTGATAAACTACTCTGTCCTTGTCCTCGACAGCAGCCACATGGCTGTCATTCCTCCCTGTTTACCCAAAGGAGGCCGGTGACGGACACACCACCGCCATCTTGCAGGGATTTTGCTTAATCACTTGCTCCGGCTAAATTCCTCTCCTATTCCCTTCTCTTTTACTGAAAGGTTAAGGCATGATAGACGATCAAATACACACTCACATAAACAGCCTCTCAAACAAGCATAAGCACAGATAGTTCCCATGAACAAGCTTTTGTGCACAAATAACACATATTAAAAAGTAGCCTCTGAGTTGCATTCCTATAAACAAGTAGTGAGCCCTCCTGCAGACCAACAAACAGAGCACAGCAACAACCTGCCACAGGCCACCTGTTCAAGCAGCCCTCAGAGGAAATGATGGAAAGGGAATCTGAGGAGGGAGCTATATGAGAGGGATGTGGGTGTGACACACCGGTCTCAGAGAAACGAGGTCATTACAAAGACACAAAATGCTAGAAAAAATTGTTTAAATATATCTTGGACGCAGTTACTGCTGCAAAGGAGTGAGAAAGGTAAAAGTGTAAAAAATATAATACAGGCATAAATGGAAGAAGAAATGATCGATAATAGTAAAACATGTCACTAAAGATAGCCAGAAGGACAACTGTCCACAAAAGACAAAAAAGATCAATGCATTTTGTAAAATGTAGACCTCACATTAGCTGTGTCAACAGACAGACAGACAGACAGACAGGCAGCTGCTGAGGGCTGGAGTGTGAGGGACTTTAGAGAGTAAACTGAGCTAAGTGTTTTTGGGCTGATCCATTACCGTTATCAGAGCCCATTACTCCAGCCCCAGCACTAATCATTGCAGACAGCAGCACCTGATGCCATTAACCAGCATTATACTCTGAAAAACCAAACCTGTCTCCCTGTCTACCTGCCCGACTGTCCGACTCACCGACAAACAGGCATTCTGGCTCACTGGTTGGTGTCTCTCTGTCATACTGTCGCCCTGGGAACCATGTGTATTTCAATGATTTTTAGGTTAAACTGAAAGACACTTTTGTTTATCAGTAAATCTCGCTGCTAGTTATTAAATGTCTGCTGTTGTTTTCGCCTAACGAAAGCAAATATTGTTAAAAAGTTCAATGTAATTGCTTGATTCTGGAAGCTAATGATGCGCTCTACGCCAGTGGCCATATTTATTGATTAACTAAACCCAATTGACCTATTAATAGCTCTCAGGACAAAGTGGAAAAAAAGACAGGGTCAACATGAAATCATGCCAGGAAGTGAGAGAGATATTTTATTCTGAAAGATAATTGTAGGAGAGGAAACAGATGTTGTTAAGCTGTGTAATATAGAAAGAAAAGAATGGAGAAATTACAAAGAAAAGAATGAGATGGATAGTGAGAAAAACCAAGCAAAATAGAGGGAGTATAATGGTGAACAATGGAGAAAATAACCAAGGTTGAAAAGCAGGGAGGAATGAGAGAGAGACGTCAAAAAGAAAGGGTGTAGATGGGCTGGGAGTAAGATGGATGGGACAAGGAGAGCGATAAAGAAGCTATGGTTTAAAAAAAAAGAAGAATGAGGGTTGAGATAGGGGAAGGATGAGAGACAAAGGACAGAGGAGTGAGAGGCTGACAGGATGATATGAGTGTTTCAGGAGGTGTGGATGAAAAAAAAACATGAAAATGTGGAATGCAATGAATTCTGCACATTGCAAGAGCATATTATAATAAAGACTCTGCAGTCGCTGGAGCCCTCCATTGAAAGACAATCTAATTTTGACATCAGGCTTTTCTGCGTAAAAAATAAATCTGAAATGTATTTGCTGCAAGGTTTACAAACGCATGCATATTAATGTTTGTTTTTAATATGTTACTGTGACCTAACAATATTTATCTTTTTGAAAGCAATTCCTTATGCGCAGAAAAACAAATATTTGACTGGAGTTAGTTGTTCTGTAGTAGATGTATTTTAAGTTCAAATAGACTTTTTAGTTATGGTGCAAGAATCATTGGTTGTTATTTATTAGGAATATGTTTACGTGATGAAGCATAGTTTATATCAAATATCTAAGCTTGCCTGAAGTTGGGAACAGTTTTACCAACCGATATGAAATCTGACATGTTATACAGAATCGTGGCAGAATCTGTCTGTTTGCCTGATCAGTGTGGAGCAAAATGTTCAACCCTGAGTCGCAGAGCAGTCCATGTTGCCCATAATTTTTAGTCTTCTCATTCATTGTTTCCCAAGCTCTACCCAGCTGAGTTAGGGTCAAAGAAGAGAATGTGCTTCCTCCACTGTCTTTTGGTTTCAGTGTATAACATTAAAGAAAATGTTTCATGTATCAAAAACCACTGGAGCCTTTCTAAAAATGATCTCCATTGGAGCCTATTTTTGTAAGCTTTCTATACCCTAAATAATTGAGCTCTGGTAATGAAATTAAAAGACTTTATTGGATATTGTTTGAGTTAAGTGAAAAAATGCTTTGCCAAAAAGTAAGCCATTGATTTTTTGAAAAACTTTTACATTACTTTAACCAAAATGAACATGTGTACTAATGTCACAGTATTGCAGAAGAGCTGCAGTCCTCGCCTGTTTTAATGTTGTACATTAAAAGCTGAATGACAGCTTGCTGAGCTAATAACAGGCATGTAAAAAACCCAGCCAGACTTTCTCCTCAGTGTTCTTGGGGGTTTTATTAGCACAAACCTCTTAAATAAACTAGCAAAATAAAAACAACACATAATTGACCCACCAGGGAGACAAACAAACATGACCACTGCTACACAGTCTTTAAGAAGCATACCATGTCCACAATGCAGCTGTAAGACTGTAAGTAAGCTGTAATTGATTGGGAACGGGCCTAATACAAGCAGAAACTAACCAAGGAAATGAGAACAGTTAAGTGAAACTTAGAGCAGAAGCTGCTGTAAAAGCCTGCTTCTAAGCCAACGACCCTTCTGCTATTTTAGGTGTCTGATTAACATCACTAACAACAGGACCCTTTCTCTCCCCAACTGAATGATGGCCTCAAGGATTTCTTCTACAAGAAAAAGAAAAAACAGCTTTTCTAAACCATTCAAACTTTAAACCTTTTCACCAGCATGCCACTTCCTTCATGTAAACTGGACCCATACCAACAACTCTAAAACACCCTCCTCTTCCCCTTCTGAACTCCTTAGTGCTCTACAGATCACGGAGGAAGATGTAAATATGGTTTATTCAATTTAAATCTGATGTTGGAACTCCGAGCTAGTCAAGTTCCAATATGAGGTCAAGAATATCTGTTGTTTTGTCAGCTCTGTCGAAAAACCAATGTAAAAAAAAAAATATCTGCAGTGGGATCATTATCTTATCGTTAATTAATCTGCTGAGAAACCAGGAAAACTAAGCCCCTTAAAGAACCTTAAAAAAAATCCTAAAACTATGATACAGACCGAAACTAAACAAATATGAAACACTTCTAAAAAGTATCTCTGCTAAGGAACGAAAGATGCTAAAGGTACTTTCCATTTGTATGCATTTATTTATCCTCCACACATTACTGTTATAAGGAGTTGTCATTTGAGATAAACCTCTGCTGAACTCCTAACCATTTTTATTACTGTTAAAAACAAGGAGGATAATTCAGTAAACTTGGGACTATGTTTTATTCTCTATATCCTGAGCTGCCCAGAGGTGTGTCGCAGCATGCTTTTTGTGGACTTAAAGCAAGACGTCCATCCAATCAAGGATGAAGGTCAGAATTTGGCTGACAACTGTACCTGTCAGTTGATCACCATCTGTCCTCAAGGGTGTTTTCTTCCCCCACTCCTGTCTGTGCACAAGTGAACGCACCTCAGTAAACCAGTTTGCAAAACTACTGAAGTTTGCAGATTGTATACCTGACACTGGTCTGATCCAAGACGGTGATCAGTTTGCATACAGACAGGAGATGGATCAATTGGTACAAGTGTGCGGTCAGAACAACGTGGAGGTTGATCGCACAAGACTGTGGAGGTGACGGATATCTAAGGAACACCCTCTACACTCCCTTCACACACTCTACACTCACCATTCTCAACCACACTATGTTTGCTCTGGATCACTTCCATTTACTAGGAAGAGCAATTTCTCTGGACCCAAGATTGTCCTAACACAGAAACACTTCAGGGAAAAAAACCTAAATATGTTAAATTTCATTCAACTACCTTGCTAAGGAGCTGCTGGTTTTTCCCCTACACAGGCATTGGTCAATCTGTTGTATCCTTATCCATCACTGTTTGGTCGCCTTATCCACAGGTCAGGACCAGACAGCAAAAACATTTTGTTCTGCAAAGAGGATCATCAGGGCTGAACTTCCCTCCGTTCAGGAGTTGTACAGGGAAAAGGGCCGCTAATATATACATATACATATATATATATATATATATATATATATATATATATATATATATATATATATATATATATATATATATATATATATATATATATATATATATATATATA
>JAVLVB010000350.1:89933-100534 GCA_032876305.1 Orestias chungarensis | reverse complement strand
GAGTCTACAAGATATCTTCTGTATCTAGTGACCTACATTTACCCTTTTGACCATCAAAAGTTTCAGTACACTCGCCCATCCACTAATGACCTGGAGCACATATACCTGTTCTAGGTTATATTACCTCAAAATCGAGCTATTCCTCTTTGGATGCCTCAATCATTTTTGTGAATGTGACGTATAGATGCTTTTTTTTATATACATATATATTTTACTAACAAATAAAAGTTCCCCTCATTGATTTATGGTTTAGGCATTTTCTCTCATTGGTAAGGATTAGGTCATACTGTAGCTTCCTTTCCCCGGGAAACTTCTTGCAGCTCCATACAGCAAGTAAAGAATATAGATAACAAACATGGTCAAATGTTTAGACAGTTTTGCTTCCAGTCACAGAGCTACAGTCGCTTTAAGGTTTATTTCAATCTATCAGTTTTGCAGTGGGGAAAAAATTCAGGGGAAAAAATATAGCCGAGTTTCTTTTCTTTTTTCAACACAGACGTGTATTGATCATTTATTGATCAGATTTTGACACGGGGAAGAGAAGAATTTTGTTACAAAGAAAAATGGGTTCAGCATTATTAATAGAGCAACTTTTAAAGTAACCATCACATATTATCCCATATAAACCCTAAACTTTAAAATCCTTCAGTTATCAACTTTGAAGGAGAATACATTTTTAATAATAACATTTTTTACCTTAAGTGTTTTAAACAATAAACTCGCTAGATAAATAAGATATTCCCAACGTACTTAGATTATTTTTCTCCTTTGTTTTTTTTTTGCATTTAAAGAATGTGAGATATAAAGGTATTATTCCACATTATAATGGGCCACATCCTATTTGCTGTCTAAGGCAAATTTTGTACACAACTCTGTAAGTTCTTTTAAAACATCCAATGGTTGAAACTGGGCATTACATATCAGAGGACTGTAAATTGACTGTTAATCTCTTATTATCTATATATGCCAACAAATTGTACATTTGTACATATTTGTTGGATTTATTAATGCATTTGTTGTGGGTATGTGATGTAAAAGATCAGAACACTTGTGTTGGCCTGCTATTTGGTTTGTTCTCAGATCTATATCCAGTGCCTGCAAGAGCTGAGGCAGATTATTCAGCTTGGTGCCTTTTCTTTCTCAATACGCTATACATAAGCTGTTGTATTCACAACTTTATCACACATTATCAATTCAAAATTCTGCAATTCTTTTACATCTTTGAAGGCTGTTAAATAGCACTTTTAGTCCTTCTTTGCCTTGAAGTTATGATTATCCATACGGGCTGCATAACAACCTTTTCCATTAAAGCTCTGAATTCCATTATCAACTTCTTACGCATGCAGACAATGATGTTCCACAGTAGAGAGACAGACAGACTCTTAATGGTCTCACTGGACCTTTTTTGAAAGGACAGACTGAGACTCCTCTGCTAAAGGGGACAACGTCCTCAAGTAGAGGTCTGAGCCAAGTCTTTATAACAATTAACATACTGAGCAGAATTACATTGCTCAGTATTTATTTTTTTGAAATTTAACGCTGCTTAACATTTTTCAATTGCAGGATGGAGTCAACGGAGAAGTGTGAGGTTGTGATACAGCATTTCAATGGAAAATACCTGAAAACCCCACCAGGAATTCCTGGTAGGTCTTTTTTTATTTTATTATTATAAAAATTTTTTATTATTATTATTATTTTTTGATTTTTTTCTATTGTTTTCCTGAAAAATTGTCACCTGTTTAAAAAAGGATCCTATTCTTGTTTATTAAACTGGTGTAATTTAACATGTTGGTTAAAAAAAAACGCACGGAAAGCAGTTTCTTAAATATAAGTTGAACATCTTGGGATTTCCCCAGTAGTTGGTGATTCTTTATAGGGTTCTTCTTCTCTGCATTTTTTAATTTCTGTGTCATCTGTGCCATCTCTATCTCTCTCTGGTGGTGTACTGGCTACAGACTGGACCTCTTGGTCAGGAGAAAACCCTCTTAATATTCACACTCATGCCTCTGTGCTGTACTCTGCAATCTACTTAAGAGCTTGCACTCTCTGCTCTTTTCACTTCTGCTCCTTCTTTCTGTTGCAGTATTATTTCTCCTTCCTACTTTTCTTTTCTGGAGTCAGCCCGTAGAGAGGAGCCAAGAAGAACTGAACCAAAAGTTGTACAGACGAGATTGGGTGTGTTAGCACAGAAATGTCTTGGTGTCCAATGGAGAAACGGAACTTAAGGAAACTTAAGCAATTCTTTAGGCCTGGGAAATGTTTTTTTTAAAAGCAGACTGACATAAAGTAAACTGGAAGGGAAATATAGATAGTGAAGATTCATATTGAAAGCCTAAGGAAAGGAAAAGAACTGTTTAAGCACTTTTGAGCCGAGGTGTTTCAGTATTTAAAGCTTACCAAGAAATGCCCTTCAGAAATTTCCTTCTCTACTGTCACAGAAACTCAGCCCAAAATTAATATCCAACATCCAGAAAAGTATATTCGGAAGTCGATGTGTGCTCTGCCAGAGCATAGCCAGCCACCATTAAAGGCGAGGGGAGCAGCTATTTTGAAGTTCACCTTTAAAACTATAATATTAAGCTGACCTTCACCTTTAAGAGTCTATCTTTCTGATGCTCAGCCTTTATTGTTGTAAAGTGTTTGTTCAGGCTTGTGCCAAGCTTGGAGATTTAGTGCCTTCATTGAGGAAATCCTTTTGTGAATTAACAAATAGTTATGTTTACAATAGTTGCTTTGCAACAACTGTCTCTAAGGGGTACAATGAAACCTAGTTTTTCCACAAAGCCTTAAATAAATACCTGTCAAAGAAAACTGTTACCCTCTTATTTTGTAGCCAGTTGTGATGTGAGCTTATGAGAGCTGAAAAGTTAACTTGGTTGGTTCTAGATGTACACGAGTAATATTAGCCAAATACATGCATGTCAATTTTTCCATATAATATCCCATCATTTATCTAAATACAACATCGAAATCTATGTAGGGTTTTTCTTTCTATTTACAATTATGCCCCAGTTTGTGTTGGAGCAGCACAAATCCTTATGCGATACATTGAGGTTTGTTATTGTATCATAACAAAATTGGTTCATGAAAAGCTTAAGATGTATGACAAATTTTGCAATGTGCCGTATAGTATATATTTATATTATTTATGATAGATGATATATAGACTATAAAACAACTACTTTTTGCACGCAAGTTGACAAGCAGATTACCTTTTGCTTTTCTACTATTCATTTTTTGATCCTGATTAAAGACTGTGTTTTAATGTTTCTTAAATATAGGGCAAGTTCTATACCCTGTCCTCTACTATACAAAGTCTGTCCCAAGATTTTTAGTTCCGTGTGTGTTTTTGTGTATCACGCTGGTGGGATTTCCCCGTTGCCCTTTGTCATTCAGGCCAGGTTCTTCATTCATTGTGCTTTGACAGCACAGCAGTGATCCCTCAGGGTTCTCTCTGCACACACAGAACAACAGGATTGTCTGTATGTGCGTTTATGTGGTTGTGCAAAACCCATGATAACTAAAGTCCGCGAGGCTAGGTGCAAACACTAAGTACAAAAATGCAAAATGATGTTCTGAAAGCCATGACCTTGACCCAGATGGAATGAAACCATTATTTTGATAGAAATTTATTTTTTAAACAAACCCCATAACCATTCTTCCAGTTAATTTTAAATTACCCTTTACTCTAAATATGATGAATGCATGCATCTCAGAACATTTCACAAATCTTCTCAAGCCAGAACAGTTTATTGGAATATATAATAAAGACAAATAAAAATCTGAAAAGTGTTGTGTGAATACTTTGATATCCCTCAATACAATACAATCCAGTCGATTTCCTGATTACATTATCTAGGTAGTAGCTAGTCCCCCTTTGTTTAACTTTTTTAATTTAAAAAGGCAGTCATCTCATATATATTTTATATCTTCTTTTCATAAATTAAAGACACGATGATTAATTTACAGAAACACTGTTTGAATTGTGTTAAATAAAAGGCTTGTTTAAGTTTTAATTTTTCACTTCAATCTTGTATTTGAATTGTGCTTCAAAAAATGTATGCTACAAAGTGAAAAAGCTACATTAGAAGACACAAAAAACATGTGGAATTTATTGTTTGGACATACATACAAGAGATTGAAATTGTAGAACAATGTATGCTTCATATCACTCTTAACATTGCATAACATAGGTTACCTCTTTAAACTCCAAGTGAAGGTAGATTATAATTTAAAAAAATGATAATTGTTTAAGAAAACTTTAGTTTTCACATATAATAATAATACCACCAGAGCTACAATGATTTTTAGATTATAGGATATTCATGTTTCTTTCTATTCAGGTGTGTCTAATGGCAACAATGGGATATTAAGTTTTAACCTTGCTGTCCCATAGTAGGAGTTAAATATCTGGATGCCAGGTCATGTGATAAAAGGAAGTTGCCATATTTGCAGCAGGTTAACACAGAGTTACATATAATGCATCAGCAAACGGAGCATGAAGATTTAGAGCAGACTATTGCCACGATTCAAGCAGATGGCCCCTAATAGCGGCACAGAAAACATACATACATTTCCCATTTAAAACATCTAACTTCCTTGTGATTACATGTGATACTGAGCTGAATAACAGTGTAGAGGCACAATGGCAGATGGCAGCAAATGATACTTAACAACCTCTATTTTGTCAGTGATAACACTTTAATGAAATTATATGCATTTGTCTTGACGGTTGTTCTTTTTAAATGGTGAGCAGCGCCTTTATTTGCCCTAAACTGGGATTTTGTTTGAAGTGGTCTTCAGTACTGATTTCTTCTATTTGAAAAGTATAATTAGTAATACAGAAGTCTCAATTTGATCCACTCCTGTTTGCCCTGCAAAAGCTCTGCATATCAAACTCCATCTCCCTAGCCATTGCACAGCAACTGTTTTTTTCTTACGAAATATTTTATTGTGCGGCACCAGCTGGTTCCGTTTGTTATGCCGTTTAATGATTGTCTGCATACAGTTCGCCATCAGTTGGAGTCTTACTGGGAAGGCAGGGTAAAATCTAAACTCTTACTATACCCAACACATAGCATCATTCTAATCAAGTGTGATAAACTGGTATGTCTATTGCTTGTTGCTGTGATTTTTTTTTCCTCCGGTACCCCAATCAAACGACTGTGTTGGGTGACAGCAGGAGCTCCACCCTAAATATACCATTGTCAAAATTACTTAAAAACTGAAGGGGCCCGAGAAACTGTTTGGTACAGGCTGGTTGAGTGGTCTGCTTGCTTACCATGAAAACAGAAACAATATCATAACGAACTGACCAGCACATGCTGTGCTGCTCGGTGGAAATAAATCATTAGTTATACACATTAAATGGGAAGCAACTTTTATATTTTCTGTCTGAGCAATCCAAAAAAAAACATGTTTCCCTCTCTAAAACCTTTCTTTTACTGCAGATAAAAATGTGCACCATGACTCTTTCATAAAGATCCATACAATCATTTATCCTGGTCAGGTTTGTTTGCCGAGGCCCTGTTGGTATGAGAGGTGTGTAGCAGTTGTCCAACAAACCAGTCACAAAGGCTCATGCCAGCCGCTGCGCTCTACCCTCGTCTGATTGTGATTCAGAGAGAGAGACATGATCGATAGCCCTGATGGAGCACTACATCTGTTTAGATATTCTGTGCATTGCGGTAGCCGCTTTCCCTGTCGCTGCATCTGGCCCTGAGCATGCATCCGCCCATGCACAAACAAAAACTCATGCATCATACATGACTAGAGGTTTGTGCACCCTGCATCATTTCTAATACACCAGCATGCACATCAGATTTTACGTAGACGTTGAACTTGTAAATGTGCATGCTCTAGGTAGCACTCAATCTTTCTTCATAAGAAATGAGGCACTTTTTATTTGGGTCAGGTGCAAATTAAGAATTCACCCTTGTTTTTAGTGACTGTGAATTTTATTCAATACTCAAAATAAATAGAATTTATGAAATGTGTCTACAGCAATAAACTATACTGATGTGAGCCCAACAGGGATGCATTATGATTTACACCACAACCATGTGCACAGGGAAAGTCAAAGGAAGCACAGATAAAAAGTGTTTTAATCCAGTGGCTCCACAGAGTGTTGCTGATAAAAGCCCTATGTCCCAAAATGCATAATAAAAGCTTAGAGATGACACCCTATGGTGAACGTAATTTGATCGCCAGATACACTGGGCTTTGTTTATTTATGACAAGTGAGTTATCCTATGTAGATACTACGCTTTCCACAACCTTTAGAACACTGTCGTTGGTGTACCTCTACATCATTGTGCTGCTTTTATGTGATTTCATCAGGGCTACGTTGCTGGAAGCCATAGACAGTCTTGAAGCAAACAAACAAACACAATTTGACTCAACGTCTTAACTGTGCCAAATCACCAGTACTGTTGTTTTTTTCCCCCTTTTGCTCCTGCTGCTGCTCTTGAAAACACCACTTCAATATGGCAAATAACTTGAATACTGGCTCCAATATTGTTCAATGGACGCTGATGATGATAAAAAGTACATCAGGAAGGAGCCACATTGGCCCCGAGAGATGGAACAGAGCGGAAACATGCGATGTGGTCAGTTTTCGAGCAGCTTGTTTTAAGTTTTTTTTTTTTGTGTGTGTGTGTGTTTTGTTTTTCATTACCTTGCTTTGAAGTTGTTCTTTTTAACTGGGTTTTTCTAGACATACAATTTAAGTAAAAGTTGCCTTCATTTTCATTTGTGCTTTTCTAATACCCTATTCTCTTTATGAGCATAATTGTGGATTAAAAATACTGACTTCTAGCTTGCTTATTTAAATTGTCCTGAGAGATGTACAACACAAGACAACCTATCAATTAAGACTTCTGAAACAGTGGGCTCCAAAAAAACAGTGCTGTGCTTCAGTCACTGGGGGGTGGTTGTTGCCATTGTCAAAAGAAGAAAATGATTCACTCCCTGCTGGCATCCTCACCAAGGAAACAGCACCAAGATAGCAGCAACAGCCTACGATATCAAAACGTCCCTTGCTGAAATAAGGCTTTTCCCAAATCACTTGGTAAGTCCCAAAAAGCCCCTCTGAAACTGTCAGTCATACTCCAGTAATCTATGGTAATATCTGCCATCCCTCCCACAATCCCCTGGCTAATAACTGGTCTGTTGGTGGGCCCATTTATTTTCCCCTTATGGGGTTTATATTTAATATGCAGCCAAGTAGGTTTGGTTTGGCTGTCAGCGCTTCTCAGACATGGTTGCTTATATGCATATTCAAATCCTATTGTTCCTATGCAAATTGTATTTGATAAATGATATATATATATATATATATATATATATATATATATATATATATATTGCAACTATGCTCAGTTAGTACTAAGGGGCCCAAACAGTGGCAAGAAAATATCCCCCACACCAATACATCCCCACCAACAATCTGAACCCTTGATACAAGGCAGGATGGATCCATGCTTTCATGTTGTTGATGCCAAATTCTGACCATGCTTAAGACAATACAAACATTCTTATGTTTTCCAAGATGGTGAAATGACCTACCAAATGCCACAAGAACGGCAGCGTCCCTGTCTATCTTCAAGAATCTCTTAAAAACCCACCTCTTCATAGAGAATTTCTTATCCTTACCCATGTCTCTATACCGCCTCTACTACTATTTCTGTACTTCCATCTATCTCTTCGCTGTCACCACTGACTCTAACTAGGGATTTTACTCTAAATAGCTAATGGTCAGATTGATAACTGTAATATAGACCTGAAACAACTACTTTATTTATTTGATTAAAATCAAATATTGAAATAGTTGACAACTAATTTACTCATCGATTACTTGCTTAATAATCACGTTTTACCGTAACCGGTCTATTTTTAACACAATCTGTTATATCTGAGGTCGGTATGTGGCAAAAATGAACTACCTAACGCTTTGATCCACCAGTAGAGCAGTAGAAGAAGAAATCAGCCAATCGTTAGCCTTGTTTTGCTAGCACATGGCTCAGGCGGCATAAACAAATTTGCCCTGAGCAAGATGGCAGAGCACGTAAACGTACGAAAGTCTTCTTTAAGTGAACATCTGAGACGAAAGCATGTCGAAGTTGAAGTGGGAAAGGAAGAGCAAGCACAGTAAGATAAACGAGAGCTAATAAGAAAATAAACTTGTTAAATACTGTTAATAAATTCAAATAATATACATTTTTTTGAAGTCGTGTGCACAGCTTCTTTACTTTTCTTCTGTACTCATTTCGTCATTTTCTGTTTCTTCTTCAGAAAAAAACGATAAACAATAAACGAATAGAAGCACACCCCCAGCAGTTTAAACCACTTAGAAACTCTGTTTAATCATGCTGTTAGAGACAGCAGTTGATATTATTTGTAAAAATAATGCCCAACTAAGTTAGCCTCCGTCTGAACATTCAGAATAAAGACAAAATACAAATTACATAATAGGGGCTGAAATAATTTTTATTTCTCAATAAGTATACAATTCTAATTAATTTTTTATTTTTTGCCCAAATAATGAACCAAAATTTTACAATATTGAGATCATTTGTTCCTTTAAACAAAGTTAAATGAATGCAGTGGATGTCGCAATTCTGATCTGTTTTTAATAGCTAATATGGGAAAGTAAAGGCTAAATAAATTAATACTAAAAATGATTAATCAATTAATCGTTAACATAATAGTTTGTTGCAGGCCTATTGTAATATTGTGTCTACTTTGTAAGTCACTTATGATAAAAGTATCTGCTGAATGCATAAACATAAACATCAAAACCAGTCCCACGAATGATTATTCTGCCTCCAAACTTCATCATGGTCTACAGTTTGGAAGCTTCACCTTTACTCACCCAGACATTATTCTTTTCTTTGTGGCCAAATAGCTAAATCTTTTCTTATGACAATAAATAACTTTTTCACCAGGCATTTGGTCAGCGTCATGCCAGTCAATAGCATTGTAAAGGCTGCCACACTGTGGGCAGTGACACATTTCCCAGTTTAGAGCCAAATTGTGTCTGTGGCTGTTCCTATACCTTCTATCCACTTATATTTGTGAAAATTATGCTTCTAAAATTTCATCCTATTCTTGTTTTTTACAAAATCAGAATAATTTCAAATAACTTGAGGATTAAAATTGAGAAAGGATTTCTGTTCATGATGTGTAAAGTTGTGTAAAACTGTCATTGTAAATGATAGTACTAATGCACTTATCAACATATTGCATCATAATAGAATCTGTCCACCTAGCATGAGTCTTCCACCCACAGTCCCTGATTTTTCCTGCCTCCCATTAGAGACTGAGCAAACAGGAAGTTATTATTGGCATCCTAAGTAATTCAGATAGCTTCCTGAAAAAAGGATCAATTTCCGCTGATGCACTTTCTCATTATAACCTTATCTTGCCTACAGACAATAATCTGGATTTGTTACGCTTTGTTTGCTTTGCCACCGAGGTGTATCACTCACGAACAGAGCCAGGCCGATTTGCAGCAAAAACAGGAGGAGCTGGGGTTGGTGGGTGCTTTGAGTGGCTGTCTGTGAAACTGAAATTATTCACCTACTGCGTTCCCCTTCTGCGGAAAATAATATAAGCCCTTTGATTGGCTTCAAAGTTTGTTTAAGTGGAGGAGAAGAGCTCAGACTCCTGGAGGGGTTCAGAGAGGAACGATTAACTTTGCTCTCCACTCAGCCGCATGTAATATAAAGACAAGCAGGCTGAAGGACAGTTGCCGTGAGAAAAAGATACATAACAAAGGGGAAAGCAATACAGTAAGGATGCGATGGCGAGATATTTTTGAAGCTGAAGAACGTTTGACTGGAAAAAGTGAGGAAGATAAAAGGGAACAGATGGAAAGGGACAAAAGAGTGGGAAAAGGATTTGGGTGGTGCAGGGGAGAAAGGCATGAAAGTTGGAACGACCTGTGCATTTGGAAGGTTAAAAAAGGGCACAGTTTAGGCTGCTGTGTCTCTAACAGATGAGATGAAAGGATGACATTGACTATACAAGTGCTTCCTGAGCTTGAGCCCTGTGGCACAAGCCCAGCTGTTCACCATGTTGATCTCTCTCTGCGTCCATTTTTTTCCCCCTCTCCCCGTCTCACATATGCACCTCTCCTTGCACTTTTCTGTTGTCCTTGCTTTCATGCTGGTTCTTTTTCTCACCCATCTCTTTCTTACTCATCTCTGCTCTGCCATGGCATTAGGATGCACTTCCCCTACTTACATGTTGTTGCACATCTGTTTCTTATACTCATTTCTGTTACTGGACATGTCAGGCTGCTTTTGTTTATAACCAAAATTTTCTCTCATCTTTATTTGACATGTGTTTTGACTGTTCAGTGATGCGTTTCTCTTTTATGCTCTGGATTTGCTGACATTTATGATGCAGATTTTCATATTTACACCCATCATCAAAGGAGATTAGGAACAAGGCTAGAATGTAACTCGGGCTTAATTGAAAGAAGGAGCTGGTGTATGTAGCACTATGTGTGTGTGTGTGTGTGTGTGTGTGTGTGTGTGTGTGTGTGTGTGTGTGTGTGTGTGTGTGTGTGTGTGTGTGTGTGTGTGTGTGTGTGTGTG
>JAVLVB010000350.1:73199-89833 GCA_032876305.1 Orestias chungarensis | reverse complement strand
TGCCTATGAGAATTTCATCTTAAACTTTCATAGTTTTGGTTGATTCATATGTTTATAAGTTTGTAAATATTTGTCAAAAAAATGGTGATTGCCATTGATTGTCTGTAATTAACGTATCCTTATCGGCATATTATGGTTATTTTTTATGATCAAACTTTAAAAAACCGTAAAATTAACTTATACACAATGTTTAAGTCCATAGTTTGTTTACGGGTACAAAATAGAAGTTGGCTGGTATAAAAAGATGGCTAGGAATTGACAAAGGGGCAAATTGACTTGGAGCCGTTTGGTCTTTTAGCATGTGAAAGATAAGATGCCACGTGTGTAAAAAGTCCAGGTGTGAAATTTTCCCACAATTTAATATACTACAGTGAACTATGGTAGTGTCCAAAAGTGTGCTTGGGTTGCCAGGTTTCTGTCCATCATCACCATCTTTGTCTGGCCGTCAGAACAGCGCATAGAGAACTTTTTGTTAAAGGGTTTCCCTGGTACAAGGGATTATGCTATAGGACAGAGTTCAAGAGTTGGCCTCAGATCCTTAGTTCCTGGGAAAGGATCTGTCAATGATTCAGTATATCGAAGACATTTTGATAGTTAATTCTTTCAATTTTGTGGGAACAGTTAGGAAATGGCTAGCTGTGTTCATCTGCCCACAGGGACGTGAAGTGTTGAGTGTTGGTGTAAGAGACTCACATGACTCAGGCCTCAACCTAAAAGTGCACCTTCGTGATGAGCTACAAGAAGAAACGCAAACCAGGTCTCCGAGTTCAACATCAACATTTGACCTCTAACGTATAAAGCTGAAACTGAAAACAAAATGTTTTGGTCTTTCCAGATAGTTTAAAAAAATCTTTTTTTCTTGAATTAATTAGGCAAGTTAAATAGGTGAATCTTTTTAGCTTCTTGAAATAATTCATAGAAATGCAAATATCCTTCAGAATAGTTTTGGCAATTTCACAAAAGACCAATCTGAACCTTAGATTTAATGCCATTTAATCAGTTGCATTCAGGTCAATATTAATTTTGGGTTTACTACAAGGCAATAACTTACTTTTGGTTGTCTGTTTAATAGAAAATGTTCAATTTTTGAGCCCTATCTTTCTAATTGGAATCTAAGTCATTGAATTTTTATTTTTTTTTACTAAGTTCTTCCTATACAAAATAGTTTAATTACTTTTGTTATTACTAACAAGACCACATTTTAATAATGAGGCCTTAAGATGTGTATGTTATACTGATAGATCCATATACTCTATATTTTAGGCTATCAGTCAACTTAATCTAATGCTGGGCCCTAGCATTTTTTTTCTTTTTATTCAAAGAATAATATGCAGCCTCTCAGCAGATACTGTAGGTCACAGAGCTCATAGCCCTCGGGACAGCCTGCCCGTCCTCCTGAATGAAGATTAAGTTTGCTGAGGAGGATAATCAGGCTCCAAGGTCTCTGTGGTATGCAAGCAATTCAGCAGGGTTGCTTTCTTAGATTCACTGCTGAGCTCTTTTTTTCCGATCTTTTCTTATGAGATAAGACTATCAGGTTAAAATGTAACGCAGTACATCACAGCTTTCTATTTTAATTGGGGTATATTTTTAGCATATTTTTGTCATGGATAAAATTTACTAAAAAAGTAAGTGGGAACCAGGTCATCTGACTGCTCAGAATTGACTTATTGTATCCTGTGTGTGTGAGAGTGTGTGTGTTCTTGCGTCAGGGAAGCTGGGAGGAGAGAACAAAAGCAGGCATCAGTTTACACCCTTCCACGTCACTGTTACCACTCAGGACACAGAGGGCAGCTAGATAAATCTAGCTGATACCCCCAAAATAGAGCCGGAGCCTCCATTAGAACAGGACGCAGGCTATGTGAGAACAAGGTGAGGTCAGTGAGGTCAACTGAGTTATTTCTGTTGTGTCACCAGACCTCGAGGTACAGGCATTCACCCGAGAGCCTGCCAGCATGTTAGTAGATACGAAAGAATGTGGCAACAGCAGTGTTACAAGAGTCATTAAGAGAAATCTGCTGTGCATTGGAGAATTATTCACATCGTTTTAACCATTTTTACGTTTTGTCATGTTTTAATGTGTTTTTTATGTAACTGAACAAGACAAAGTGTCTTTGTAAAGTGGAAGGAAAATAAAACTTGATTGTCAAAAGTGTACAAAAAAAAAATCATACCAAGGCATTAAGTGTGCATTAGTACTAAGCCACAATACAAGCTGTAATTATTTCTGGGTTCCTCTTTCAGCTTAACACAATGGCCCATTCTATTTTTCCAAAAAAGCTTCAAGCTTGGTCTGTTTAACAAAAGAGTCCTTAAGAACTGCACTTTTAAACTCTTGCCAAAGATCATCATGAAGTTTTATATCTAGACTTTTCATCATACTGTTAACGTGAGCTTTTAGTGCTAGGAGAGGGTGTATTTTAGGGAGGTGGTGTTAGTTTTTAATTTTAGTTGATTTATAAAGCACCACTCCACAGCAAATATTATCACAAGGTACTTTACAAATGAAAGTGAAATTTGGTCCAGTTATACATAGATGTTTCAACGCGATTGCATATTTCAAATGGTGTTTTTGTGTCAGTCACACAGTTGAAATCTGGTTTAATTGGGCGAGGACACGTTTAACGTGAATATTTCTTCAGTTCTCCACATTGTTTTGGGGCCAACCAGGAACTGGACTATCCTTGGCTTTTCTATAATAATAACTTTTTCTTGACAGAATATAACTTAACTTTAATTAACTTAAACTGTGGCTCTCTTAAGATCTTTAGTCTGATTAAACATGTTACCCAGACTCTCTCTTTGGCTGGGAAGTACTAGGTATATGTGATTTTTTTTTTTCCATTTTGTGATGATGAATTCTAAATATCACCATGAGAACTCCAGGATATTTTTTTGTAACCCACTTTTGCTTCAAAGTTTTACTGGCTGTAACACCTGATTTGCCCGCAGTGATCCTTGGTCTTCATGAAGATTTTTGGTTGAAAATGTTCACTGACAAACCTCTGAAGCCTTTACAGAACTGCTTCATTTGCATTAAGTGTTAATTACACATGTAGACTAACTTAAGGTGTGTAACAGGATGTAAAATCAATCCATAGGAAAAAAATCATAACTAATTTTCCTTTTTTTCATCCAACACAATAAATTCTAAATAACACATTGACAAATTGAAGGTAGGAATACTTTTATTGGTGTTTTACTATGATGATGTACAAATTAGCCATCTGCCTGTCAGTTAATCCGACTTTATTTATTTTTTTGTTATTAAAATGAAGCTTTAGCACGATGGAAACACACCTGGTTCCTGGTGACTTAATGTCTCAGACACAGTGTCTCTGGCTGTCTCTCTTTTTATTTGTTGGCAGTATAGTATAGCACATTACTGCTATTGGATCACACTTTTATTTTATTTCTGCCACTTTTACTCAGCCTATATAAATGATTTACAGTAGCTAACACACATTGATGCTCCCACTTTGCCACTGCAAACACAGGACTAAAATACACAAATTTGCCATCAGAAAGATTTCTTACATTGTCTTTGTCATTGTCTTTAATTCTTTTTTTTTTTTTTTTGTCTTTCACTAATACGCACACACGCACACACAATAGTCCATTAGGACAGTGTTCCTTTCATTACCTCGAGCCTGGCCCTGAAACAGCCTTCATAGTGGAGCACAGTGGAGCAGAGCTGGCTGGGTTTGCAGTATATACAGACAGAGAAGTCTGGTAATTGGCAGCTCTCTGTTCTCCTCATCCTATGCGTCAGGTGGAAAGTATGAATCTGTGGCATCAGGGGACCACCCCTGCAACGCATCTCGTCACAACTGCTTGTCCCCTCCCTGGCTGCACGTAATAGAGGGAAAACAGGAAGCTTAAAGGCCTCAGAGAGTCCAACAACAGTCACTCTGACAACGTAGGCAGCCAAGGGAAAGCACTAGAAACACAGGGAGGGCACAATAACTGTGGAGTAACACCTAAAGATATACTCTTCCTGCAAATATAACTTTGTTGTCATGCTGGCTACACAGCGATGTGGGTTTTTGCTCAAGTAAAGCTATTTAACAGACCTAATTACTGTTCCTGTCTTACCTCCTGTCAGGAGAATAATAAGTAAAGGCATTTTGATATAATTTAGATTAATTGGAACACATTTCCTGCAAAAAGTATTTGTACCTCTCTATCATATCTTGTGACTTTATTTTATGTGTGGGTATTTCATTTAAATGAAGCAAAAGGAATATGTTGATGGTTACAAAAAATCTTTGACAAAATTATAACAAATATTTATTAAATTGTCGACTGCAGTGCTTTCTATGACTTTTACCCTAGTACCCCTTGAGAAAGTATAGCACAGTGAACTACTTTTCACAGACTATTAACATTTTTGGCTAAATAAAGTATAACTGTTACTTAATGTCAGTACATTTAGGACCGTTCTGTAAAGGGTTTACAGATTTGTTAGAGGAGATAAGTGAACAAATAATATCTTGCACAACAAGGAACACAACAGGCAGGTCAGGGATAAAGCTATAAAATAAGTTAAAAGCAGGGTTAGGTTATAAAACAATATGCCAAGCTTTAAACAACTCACAGAACTGTGTTCAATCCATCTAAAAGACGGAAACGGCAAGGCTGAGAGGATAATTTTAAGTTGTGCACTCCATAAATCAGGTATATAGTTCAGGTCGGAATTATTTGCCCACCTGAGGAAATCACACAAAATAAACAAAAACACACTCTTGGAAATTATCACAATAAAACCTTTTCATACTATTAATTCCGAGAGCAGATGCAAAATCGTCAGAAATAATTATTAGTATATTTTATTTATGTGCTTTTTGTTCTTTTGTATGCTTTAACACTATCCTCTGTACAGATGTAATGCACTTTACTGGAATAGAAAAAAGTGGATAAATAACTGGGCCAAAATATATTGTTGCAAACAAACGTTGATGTGACTGTAAGCTAAAGATTTTGAAAACTTTGGATATGAACATGGTGAGAGATGTCAGAAGATCAGAAGGCCTTCTGTCAGTTTAATGCGTAAAGGAACACAGTTGAGAGCATTGTGGAGGACTTTGAGGTCACTGTCCAAGATGAAGTCATTGCTAAAACTTTGGCACACTATTGCCCCAATAAAGTCTGACCAGGAACATTTAGAACATGCTGTTGTGTTTATGAAGTTTGTTTGCTTGTTTTTTGGTCTGAAAAAGACTAAACTGGAAATATCTGGGCACCCAGAATTGTGTTTGGTCTCCTTCTTAGAAAAAATGGAGAGGCCATTGAGAATCTGTGTTGGATGCTTACAGTCTGTGTTCCTGCTCATAGACCACAGAAAAGTATATGAGCTCTAAGGAATGTTCATGGAAGAGTGGGCTCGTTTACCTCAAGAGACATGTGCCAACCTAGTGAAGATCTACAGAGCGAGCATGTTGACACTTGTTATTGTCAAGTTTTATTGTTTTAACGTAAGGAGTGGGGTGCCTAATATGAATGCAACTTCACAGTTTTGTGATGATCTAAATTAATATGAAAATCATATTTTCAGCCATTTAGATTACTTTTACGTCCCAATAAAATACATAGAACTTTCCAAAAAGAAAATCGAGTTAGTGGCAGCAAACCAGGCAAACGAAATCCCACACCAGACCCCAAACAGAATTGCTTTTCCCCCTGTATAAATCAGTGTCAAATAGAAATTGGGAGCATCATCTGCACTCAAGAACCTCACTCTCATTATTTTTCTAAATCAAATGAAAAATAAAGTTCAAGTTGATTCCTATCCATGTGAAATGCTTCTGTTCAGGTTTTATTATTGGGTTTTGTGCTTGTTAAATTGACCTAAGGGCACAACTTTTGTTTTCCGCTATATGCTATTCAAGTCTGGCAGAATTGGTGCAGTGTAATCATGTAAAAAATAATTTGAAGCAACACGGAATCATGGCATCTGGATCATTCAATGAATTGATACACCGAGGGGAAATATTGGATCTACTGTAAGGTCATCGTTGTCAGCACCAGGTCTAGCAAAGATATCGTATTTGAATGGTCCTATCACTGACAGTAACCGAAACTCAGAACCTCAGAATTAATTTTGATGCAGAAAGTAACAAAAATAATCCACCCATATTTAAAATGTCAAAATGCTTTATTCATTTAGCAGCAAACAGATTTTGAACAATGTATCATTGCTTAGAGTCGAACCCGTTACTGCAGAGGTTATACTATTTTTCAATGTGTGGCCTTTACTAACATTTGAAAAGGTTTTGAATTAATGATCTTCACTCAGCCGCAGTCTAAAATCAAATAGAGGGCAACAAGGTTATCTCGTTCAGCAAGTCCCCGTTTTATCCTCTTACAGCTGAATGTTATGAGTTACAGTATCTTGAGCCAGTTATTGCTGTTTTTCAGCCCAAGACACAATCTCGCCACAGATGCATCCAGATCAATTCTCCAGGATGTCTTATTTGAGTTGCGAGCAGCAGGCTCTACACGGTGAGGGATATTCAAGGATGATGCTGTCTGAGTATATCCAATTGCAGACGGCAAAAACAAATGGCCTTAGAGAACGAGGATTATACAGCTGATTTCTAAGTCGAGCTAATATTGATTCTCCGCGCCCCCGGTGAACTCCAGGTTGTACCTTCATAGTGTAAGCTTTTAAATGTTTCAGTCGCAATGGCTCCCCTTTGTCGATATATCCCCTAATCCATGAGGCCATAACAACTGACCTCTATAAAATGCCCATTTGTTTTTCTAAATATTACTGTAAATACAGCAGACAGTGAGGAAGCTGCTTGTTAATACACTCCTTTAGTAAACCTTCTTTGTTGTCCCCTGGATTGCTTTTTATAATTTTAATTCCATGTGGATAATCATAGAATTCCGATTTATTTTTTAGTTTCATTAATTGTTGAATATTACAACAAATACTTAATATCATTAAAGATACGTATAATTGTGATTTAGTTTATTTAGTTTATTTTTTTTTTTATATATATTATATACAAACTAATCCAGCCTTGGTTAGACCAGTACATTCTTATAACCTTGGCGCTCCTTACTACACTTTATTTTTTTCCAACAGGTTGCTTGTAAATATTTTTTTATTCACATTTTCAAATCTACTTTTTTTTTTTTTTTGGGATTTCCTCTGACCCTTCAATCCGCCTTCAATAAATAGAGCAATAACTTAAATATTATGATATCGACAAATGATAATGATAAAAAAATGAATGAATAAAGGAAAATTAACATACTTTCTGTTTGGACACTTGCCTGATTAAATAAAGAAAGATGATTGGAAGTTGTTTTCCTTTTTTTATATATAATAGCGTTAAAATAATTTAAAAAAATCTATTCTACTTAAGAAAATACATCATGGTTTCTGCTTCCCAGCTTCCTAGTCCACAAGCAGCACATAGAATAAATTTGGATTCATCATAAAATACATTTCTAGCTAAACCTGGAAAAAATACTGACATTTATTTTAGATTTAGTTTTTTTAAGATTTTAATCTGGGACAGTGTAAAGTTGCAAGGGATTCATCAGGGGGTTTTGATCAGCCATAATGCAGTTTGATGTCCTGTTCCATACTGAGAGGTACTCTTGGCATCCCTCTGTGACTTCCTTGTTTTTATCTCCAGAGTTTGTTGTCCTGCCATCTAGCCATCTGCTGCTAAACTTCCTGTTATGGTCTGCTTTTCTTCCCCTCACACTTCTTACAACACCTTCTCTTTTTCTCTTCACACACATTGTGAACCTTACTGAAACACCCCCTATGTAAGGTGTGCCTTAAAAAGCCCTGGAAGAAGAAAGACAGATCCAAATGCTCTCCGCCTGAGAATAAGGGAAAGAAAGACTGGTGTTGAACTTCTCCAGACACATTATGAGGTAACAACAGTGAGAAGGGCTAAATGTATGCTAGCAAGAGAGAAACCGCGTCCAACTCCGCTGAGTTCGAACAGCCATTATAAACAAGAGCAGATTAGCCAGCTGCCTCCTACTGGGACAGGGAATGGATGAGAGGGGGAGAAGATGAGGGGAGGCTGCTCCTCTGCAGCATTATCTAAATAACAGGCCGGGGAATTCAATAAGTACTGGCCTCATCAGACCTCATCAGCCCCCCCAATTAGGCTGCACATCATGGCGGCTGGTGGGCTCATGGGTGCTGGTGACAGATGAGACTCGCGGCGGTGTGCTTGCTTTTGCAGAGGTGCTGTTGCCCCGCATTGCTGACATTGCTCAGTTAAATGCTGTGATTTCTACCCGCTTTTGTAAAGAAATAGATGTTTACATCTAATTTATCATTTCGAGTCCGTTCCGTTAGCCTGGCTCATATACACCGCATGTCTGTCCTTGATGCTGCATTAGCAGAGGCCCAACAGTCAACCTCAACTTTAAATAAGGACTTGCGTTCAAAGGTTTTCTGCTTTTAAACCCCCAGTGATATCGATGTTGTCAATACCTCTCCCCTCCTACATTGCCTCCCTGTCTGTCCGCAGGGGTCAGTACATGTGAGGAAAAACACACACAGCCCCACTGCATTGATTGCACCCCATTAATGCATACTGGGAAAAACAAAGCCTTTCATCATGTCTGAAATGTTTAGTCAAGGTCTTACACAAAGTTGTTCTGCACAGGTCAACCTTTCTCGCCGTTGCAACCTCAAGGGACGAAGAGAGTATTCTGCTGAAAAACTGTTTGGTCTGCATCTTTTATTTCCATGTAACAGTCATTTCCTTGAAACAGCTTCCATGTTTTATGTTGCTTTTGTGGGGAGCGAGAGGAGGTGGAAATGGAGCATTTGGAGTAAAACAGTAGTTGTCAGACAGGAAATAAGTTAAGTATAGTCCTTATTTAACTTTATGGGACTTTAAAAGCTTGCATCCGATTAGTCAGTCAAAAGTAATTTTGATAATAATAAACATGCTGCAGTCAATAGGGACTTGACTTACACTCCCTAAATTACAGTGGGACTATTTTCTGTGATTAATTAATCATCTATTCACACTAAAAACAAAAACATTGTAAGTTTTAGGTAGGTAATATAATTTCCTACAGCATTAGTATGAAATACAGGAAAGCTTTAACCATGTTTTAATGTATTGTTTTTTATATTATTTTTAATGAAAGACGATGATTGGGGTCATGAGTGCTTGAGAACAAAGCTAAGATGCATGAAATGAATGAATTATTAGGCTTGGGGATAAATAAAGTAATTTTGATTTGATTAATTGATGTCTAATACATTGCTTGAAGTGCAGAAACTACTGATCTTTTAGATGGATCACAAGACAGCTGGGGCATGCAGCCAATATTGGGACTCTTTTAAAATAATGAAACTTGCAGCACAGCATGGTGCTTCTGGGTGGATTCAAGGTATTTCATCTGCAACCACTTCCACACCAGTTTCAAGTGATTGAAGCTTTGTCATCTTTACATTAAGAAATACTAAAAGCGATTTATAAGAATGTATTTTTGCACTGCATGGAGAGACCTTCATACTGTCATCCAATAGTCCGTCCACCAGTTTACACAGAGACTACTGAATGAAGATTTGCTGGACAGAATTCTGATTTCAAGCTACCTTTCTGTTAATGCATACTTGAAAATGGAAACTTTTGAGTAAAAATTAAAAGCATATTAAACCTCCATCCTGTAACCCTTCAATCACCTTCTGTTTTTGCTGTTTGACTTTATAGAGTAAAGAAATTGCCAAGTCCTTATTTTGAAAGTCCTAAAAGGTCTGTGGAAAAAAGCTCCACATGTTGCCAACACTAATCCTTTATGTACTAACATTATTATATCAACCATTCTATTTTTGAGGAGAAAACCCACATGTGCACATGAAAAACAACTTTTAGCTCATCATTCTCTTTTGATATTATGCTTTGGCGGTTGTAGAAACCCCTCAAAGCTCTAAAAATGTTGAGGAAATACGAAAAGACATAAATAAGTTGTAAAATAGTGCTTTGTAAGTGTAACTAGCAGAACCTATAAAAATCTTCCAGATCTTTCACTATTGGCTTTACATAAGTGTACATGGATCAGTATGATCCATGATACATGAAAGTGTATAATGTATTTTGGTTGTTAATAGCGTCCTTTTTAGAAAAAAAAAAAAAAGGTTCAGAGAGCTGCACCTGGAGCTCCTATCATACAGTGGAAAGCTCCTTTCAGCACGTGTTTAATTACAGTCTCGGCAGCCCTGCTTGGCTCAGATACGCTGCTCTGAAGCCAACCAACCTAATCTTCTCGTTGCTTTCCTCTGACGCAAACTCTGCGGATCCCTAATCAGCCACGATGCCAACCTTCATTGATCCCCAATTGCTTACAGTAACAGGGACAGCGTGGAACCCCCAACTCCCCCACTCACACACACAAACCTACTACCTCCATAACCTATTAGTCAGGTGCTCTGCTAACATTGATCATAAATCAACGTCACTAGTAGAATTGATCGTCAATCACACTCCGTGACATTATCGATGCACCTGCTCCCTCAGTTACAGTCCTGCCCTCAACCCTGGGTTCACACTGCAGCTGTGGCTCTGGCATATTGATCCTCCCTCAGATACAGTATTGAGGGCTCTTTATTGATAATTCATTTATTTTGAGGTAATTTCATTTTCTTTCCTGTCCATTACATTGTTACTGGAAGCTCCTATGTTGGAAATTCCCTTAACAGACACTTCAGGTTCTGTTGGTTTTGCAATGCTGTTCTGCCTAATCCACCTTGCTTGTAAATGAGAAAAAATATCTGTCTTTGTATATTTATAATTTTTCTATATATTTTTAGAACTCAAAGCTGTAGAATTTTTTATTTAACCAAGAAAATTAGACGTTTGGCACCTTAGTTCTTCTTGGAGATTTGTAGACACGAAAGACTAGATCATACAGATCTAAGATTTTATATCATCGCATATTCTGCAGAACAGTGGCTTTAAAAATATAACTCCCTTATAATGCCTATTAGCCGTATGTTGCAAAAAAATATATTATTCAGCTTTGTGGATTAATAACAACCATAGACTTTCATCATTTTATGGAAGAAGCAGTCAAACCTCAGTTAAACTACTGCATATTTTTTGCCCTACATAAAATACATATGGCTACTGTCATATCATATTTGCGGGGAAACATTTGCTTTGGGTCTGCTAGATGGGCCGTTTTACTGAATTACAAAGCGTCGACCTGCGTGATTCATCTCTATAGATGGGAGGTTTCATGGGTCACTGGAGGCGTTGGCAGTGCTGTAATACTGTGCTAACAGGGAGAGCAAGCTTCTCTGTCAGCCCACACAGGCAGTGAGACAGACAGCGGGAGCACAAGTCAACCCCCACAGGCAAAGTCCAGCAACAGCCACCCTTCAGTCCCTCTGAGCCAGCCAGAAAACTTTGCCTTGAAAGAATTTCACCACAGGCTTGATCTAGTTTAACACCACAAGGTCAACAAGAGCCAAGGAATCGCTGTTTTGTTTGGCAATGAATAAAGGATATAATTCATCTATGTCAAAATTCATTGTTAATCTTTTTTTACTCCAAATAACAATCTGGTTTGTGTTACAAGTCTTTGTACGCATACTTTAACAAGCTGTGTTTTGATAGTAACACTTAATGTGTCTTGTTTGATAGTAATAATCTCTTTGATGAGCTTGGAGCTGTTCAAGGACAGTAAATTAAAATACCCCAAGCATAAAATGTATGCAGTTGGACTGCCATTACCTGCCATGCACACTTAGCGAGTAGCACATATGGCTTGGCAGGCTGTTATCCTTTTGGTGCATTATAAACCATTGTACTCAGTTGTGTCTTCTCAGCCAAGAAAGCTGAAGTATCAAAAGCAGCAACGGTTAATTAGGGAGATAATTCCTTTTTAGTGCAACAGATTTGCATGCTTTTGAGTATTTTGAAGTATTTTTCCAAGCATTCATATTAAATAACGTAATAAGTTTCTGTAAGATCATTGACAAAATATTTGGAAGAAAATAATGTACAGTTGCTGTTGAGGTTCCCTTGTGGGAAACATTTTTGACTTGGTATTTTCTCAAAGATTTAGAGCTTTATAGCTAGCTTCTGGCTTCTCAGTGGAGTTTCAATTATGTATTTTTATTTCAAGGTAAATAGATAAAACAATTATCTGATGGAAAAAAATAAAAATGCTGCTCTACGAAATTTTCTCTGTATGTTCCATCACCTTCCTTTTACCTGTGAATTTAGGTTTTTTCTACAGCTGATTATTTTTAGGATGAAAAACACCCATCTACAATACAAAATGTATTGATAATTTTGCTGTAACTGCATTTTTATCTGTACAGACCATCTATTGTAAGGAAAATAGGTTTTGAGACTGCATTAAAATATAGAGTAACTTAAAATAGTTTTAGTCAGAGTAAGAGTAGCCAATGATGCAAATCCAATATAAATGCAATAATTTTCCATTTAATACTATTCATACAATCATTTAGCAATGTTAATTGTAAGAATAGACCTTTTTTGCAATTAGTTATCTCCTTTATTTTAAGAGAGCATAATGCCAAAGCAAAAAAAAAAAAACTGCATGAAATAAATATTCTTAAATGAATTGTTCTAAATTAGATAAAAAAGATTTTGATTAAACTCACTTTTCCTCATTAGTTCTTCAATTAATATGTGCTTGTGTTTTTCCACTGTTCTGCACCCTTTAAGGTATTTATTTATTTTGGATCATTTTGGAATCCTCTTTTTTTTTTTGAAAACACTGTTCTCAGTCTCTTACCATCATTCAATTTTGAGCTTACCACAGAGCAGCCACTTGTACTGTAATTGCTGGCTTGGGCAGCTGTATAAAGCAGCCTGTTATGATATTGAGACCCACTGCAGCTACAGAGATGTTGGCAGTGTGTTGCAGCATCTGTGGCTTTATCATTAGAAACATCTGTGGGTACCAGATTAGTATCACTACTGTCTAAAGGACCCAGCAACACTTAAACCCAGTTATTTGGAGTGAATGTGGTTAAGATTGTCTGCTTGTGTTAAAGTTATTTTCATATATGGTTGCTGGATTGTTAACCATTTATTGGATTTGGCTAACACAATGTACCAGAAATTCTACTTACTCTCACTCCCTTCTGCTCTGGTGTTTTTAGTTATTTTTTTAAATCCCCATGGCAATGTTAAAGTCTGAAATGCTGGAACTGGCTGATTTAGCTGAGAAGGAAGATCCTATTTAGAAGCCGGTATCCCACGGGTTGCCCGGCAGTTGGAAGCTTGCCGCCTGCCTGACACTAGACTGCAGTTACAGTATTTAAATTTTGTTTAAGAGCAATTTAACTCATGAGTCACCAATTGAACGTGCAATTATATTCTTGCTAAAATAATTACCGTTCTTTTTTAAGCAGACTCTTCTTTGTCAGTAAGATTAAGTCATTGACTTTTCCCTTATGTGTGCATGAAAGCAAATGTATGTCTTCCGGTTCCCAGAAGAAACCCTCCTGCCAATTTAGGCTGTCTACTGTGTTTTGGACAAGCTAAAAGCCAGACACATGGAGCTCAAGTCATCAATCATGTTTGTTTTTGCAAATGTGATTTAGATGGATGGATGGATGGATGGATGGATGGATGGATGGATGGATGGATGGATGGATAGATAGATAGATATGATACGGGGAGAGTGTAAGATGGATTAGCATGTCAGAGACTCCCTACATTACATTACTCTTGTTAAGTGTGCAATAGCTCTTCGATCAGACAACTGCCTCCCACATCCAGAGCTCTTTCTTGCATTTTCCGTCCGGTAATCCATAATATAATCTCAGGCCTGAGCCATCAAGCCTCCTCCGTGAGCCCTCTGCGATAAAGTCTGGCCAAGAGATGATCAATAGCTATGGAGCATGTTTAACAAATGCTAGCAATGTGTTGTTGACATCCTTCTCCCTTTCGTCGTCACGCTCATGTAGATGAGCTTGACAATATGGATTGGAAAATGGGGGAAAACTGTGCTGTACCTGTCACTTATATCCTCTGTGAATCGCTCTCCATCCCCCCGTTTCTGTCCATTTATGTCAAAGTCTCTTCCTGTCTTTGTCCGTCTATGACACCGTATCCGTCTTTCCATCTATCAACCCCTCTCTTTCCGTGTCGCTCTCTGCCAGGGCCATCTCCATTTATTGGGCCATGTCATTGAGCCATGTGTGCCATTGCTGTCAGCAAAACGGCTGGCAGACTGTCTTCATTTTCATGTTGAAGGATGTGAAGCCAGTGTAGCAGTTGTGAGAGCTATCGACTGGGATCCGTCAAAGCCCTCCCTGTAGGAAAAGCTGCTGCCTCCTGCCTTTCTCGTTGGCAGCCACACTGAGCTTGTTTGTTTGACTCAGAAAATGTCAGCATACATTCAGCACTGCTATAGTTTTGATACTATAATTATTATCTGACATACACCTATTATCCTTGTTTTTCCTTATATTTATGTGACTCTACCACACTGCCTGCTACACTTTCTTGTTTTCTTTCTCTCTCAGCTTCCATCTCACTCCTATTCACTCCGTCACCCCCTAAGATAAATTCCCCTCAGTCTGGGCAAACAGGTCAATCCGGCTGATGGGAATCGGACAGTTGTTGATCCAATTAGAGATCCCCTCAAGCAGCGTCAGAGCACGGCAGAATTCCAATAAAGTAATGTCTCCTTTCCAACTTTTTCATGATCTAACTAAATATGTCCTTGCAGCAAAACACAGTAAGATATCCAAGGACTTTTCAGACACTTAACTCATCACACGTCTAACTAATCAGCGTAATGGGTAAATTGAAAGGCTCTTTTTATTGAAGGTTCTTAGACTGACGTACATTTTGGTGAAAGCAGCAGAACAGTTTCCTTTTTAGCTCTTGAGGAGTGTAGTGAGCCCAGCCCAGATTGACTATAACCGCTTTGAGAGACCTCTTATGAAACTGTCATAGGGTTAAAAAGCTGGATAGTTCTTTGCGTAAAACCTTTTATTCAGCTGCTATGTGAATCTGGGGCATTCCTACATTGATTTCACCATTCAGGCCCAAACAGATGTACAGCTCTATTCAGAGTATGTGAGTGAATTTACGGCGCCCCAAGTGATGTGTTATAATACATGAGCTGATTTGAATTCACGGAGCAAGATGGTATTCAGCTAGCCTTTGTGAGATGATCTAGAGCATATTCTCCCTTTATTTGCCAGAGCCACATAGGAAAGTACAAATTTTGCCAGCCAAATGGAACCAACAGTCATGGTAATACTTATTGTTGAACCCTGTGCTAACAAGGAAAACAGAAGATGTCCTTTTATTGAAGTTCCAATTGTAATTAAACTTTCTTTTGCTGAAAAATATTTTTTGATTCATTTAACAGTGTGGTGATGTCTCTTAATAGATAGAAAGCCTGCATCTCCAACATCACAAATTTACATGCACTGACTCAAAGTGGCTTGCAAGCTGCTAAAATCTTTTGCAGGGGTATCTTCTGATATTTGAGGAATTTAAAGTTATCCCTTCTGCACCAACACTTTATAGAAGCTCTTTATACTGCAATTACAGCTCCAAGTATTTGAGGATGTGTCTGTTCCAGCTGTTTGCAGGAAAAGACATGATATGTGACGTTTGGAATATACATCTACTATCATTACTGGGATATATGCCAGATGTAAACGAAACAATGATCTAAAAAGGACAAAAAGTTAGTTTGATTTTATTGAACTCTTTGCCTTGCGTTTCAGTATGGTTGGAAGACTAGTTCTTTAAAAAGTCCGGATTACTGTTTTTAGTATTCTCTCCGAGTTGTCTGGTGTGTTCGTTGGTCGTCACAATTGATCCTGGTTCGGACTGAAGAAAAGAATATTGCACAGATGGACTCTAGGTAGTGCATGGCAGCAACGGGTTGCACAAGATTGTGTTTATGCATACCGAAAGCTCAATACACATGCACAACCCACTATGTATTTTCCTAACTTTAAATGTTTAAAACAAGATATTGTATTCTACTTTATAATTATTAATTATTTTTGCCTTGGTCTGTCACATAGATCACCAAAAAATACTAGAGTTTTTTTCGGTACTAAAAAGATTGACAAACTTAGAAAGGTCAGGGTGACTTTTACAAGGCAGTGTGAACCTCTCCTCTTTTATACGCACATGAATAGTGGTTATCCTTGCAATGTGTTTACCATGGCCCAGATGCTGATGTGCATGTTTGTACTCACTCCCCATTAATTTATTTAGAGGTTCCTAAGACAACCCTCATGAAAAACAATTAGGACTTCCCATGTAGGACCTTGTTAGCAGCAGTGTTGACCTCCAACCAAAATGACTTCACATCTTTATCCAACAATTTAAGATCATTATTAAACTGAAACAAAATGGGTCCATAAGAGATTTTAAAACAGCCCCTCCGTTGCACCTCTATTTTTTCAATTTAAAAGGTGAAATGGGTTCTACTTGAAGGGTGTTTATAAAAGGCACCACATCAGCAACATAGTGGCCTACTTTAGTTCTCTGCCAGTTAGGACTTTCTGTTTGCTGCGTGTTGTAAGTTTTTGTGTGTTTCTCTTACTGTGTGTGTGTGTGTGTGTGTGTGTGTGTGTGTGTGTGTGTGTGTGTGTGTGTGTGTGTGTGTGTGTGTGTGTG
>JAVLVB010000350.1:46538-73099 GCA_032876305.1 Orestias chungarensis | reverse complement strand
TGTCATCTACAACCAGAGATATAGACGCCAACTTTTCTTCTTTCTTATTGGCTTTGCCGTATGGGAGGCCGAGTTGCATTTGCTACTCCAGTCACCCCCATCTTTTCCCTGCGTCGTCAGAGTGCAGCCGCATTATGAGCTGCCAGGGCTACTAAATGAATGTGTTGACAGGAGGCTTTTCAGGATGCGTCTGTAGGCCACCAGGTGCTGGGCAGCAGTGAGTTAAAGTCTGGAGAAGCTTGTTTAGGCCCAAAGCTGCAGTCGCATAGTTTCTGTTCTTGCCTGGTATATTGCAGTTTCAAAAACACTTTTCACTTAAGTCCAAATTAAATGATTAGAAAGAAGTTACATGTTACAATTTTTCTTTCTTAACATTCCCGTAAACTTTGCTTTAAATCCATCCATATTTGTTGGCTGTGCACTTATCACGGGCTTTGCTTTACTCCATGTTCCTGACTGAGTTGGTATCTGTTGTCTATGAAGGCCCTAAGTTGTATTCATCAAGAAACCAGTTAGAAATTATTTGAGGTATTTAAGTATTACCAAGCTGGAGGAAGCCATCTAAAGATGGCAATAATGTGGTCATAACATGAGAGACATGCTCGCAACATCACTGGTTGGGTGTTCCATTTAACTACATATATATGGTTTATGTATGGTTTATAAATATATATATATATATATATATATATATATATATATATATATATATATATATATATATATATATATATATATATATATATATATAAAAAATATATATATATATATATATAATATATATATATATATATATATATATATATATATATATATATATATATATATATATATATATATATATATATATATATATATATATATATATATATATGTATATGTATATGGTTAATATATATATATATGTATATATATATATATATGGTTAATATATATATATGTATATATATATAAACAATTCTTCATCAAAGGAAGATCTTGGACAGTGCTCATCTGAATTGTCAAACACTTCAAGATCAGATCAAGAGACAATTCATCGATGCATTTATTGCTGCTTTATTTGCTTCAAATTTAGTTTTAAATAAATGGGGCCATGTCCACAGTTCTATTCATCCAAGTATTCTAAATGAAGCAATGAGGTTAGAAACAGTTTGGCAGATTTGTCTTATGTTTTTTATTTTATTTTGACTATTGCAATTGTACATTGCCGGGTTTTTTTTTCCACCTCAACATCACATGTCTTGTGACTTAAGAGTTTTGCGATTCCTCACAGTGCTTGCTTTTGGATCTCCTTGATCTCTTTCTCTGTCTTCTTCATTTTGTTTTAGCTTTTTATCCTCAGTAATCATACATTTCTGCTGGCTTCACACAATGGTTTTGTGTCCCTTCTCTCATCGCCACTCTCAGCCTCTTCAGGGATTTTGGCCTCGCTGACACAGACTGAAAAAAGGGGCACAGACTCTGTCAAGACCCTTTAGTCCCCAGCCAAGAAAATTGCTAGTTTCTCATGCTCCTCCATCCCTTTACCGTTTTTTTTTTTTACCCCAAGGAATGTCCTTCTTCAGATTTTTTTTCTGCTATCTCATCATACAAAATCTAATTTTGCCTTTGTCAGTGCTCACCTGCAGCACAAGCTTTAAAAAATGCCCTTTAAAAAAGGTACATTAAAGCAGCATAGATCACCATTTTCATTGACCTTTTACCTTAATTATCTACACAAAAGGCTGTTGATAGACAACTACATTACATTTTTTTTTGTTTTTAGTAAATTAACTCAAGCATTGTCAGATAGTTTTCTGCTGAATGACAGTTGCAATCTTAGAAGGAATATCATATGACAATCTTTTTCATTTTTTTAGTGTTTAATATAAGGAGCGCCTGTTGTTAGCAAAAAAAGGAGCAGTTTTGGATCCTGACACTGTTGGTTTCTGAATGAGAAAGACATAAAATTTTAAGTAATAAGGGAGAGACAACTGTGGTAAAACACATAGGGATTATGCATCAAGAACAAGACATTTTTTGAGAAAAAAGCATTGGCTGACAGAGTGGTTTTGCATTACCATCTAAGACGTCTTTACAAGCACGATTACTGTGATTATTTTTTCAACAATACCTTGCTATGCTCTTTTATGGGCTGCCAGCAGGAGCGAGGATAGGCAGGGCCTGCCAACATTGTCAACCTGGGAATTTGTCAAGCAGCTGCATAGGACAGCAGGGAAGATGAGGGGAATGTGCCAGAGAATGTAATGCTGGGGCAAGGAGAGTAAGAGAGATGCAGTTCAAAAAGGGTATCTGTCCTTCTGCCGGTTCACAAGATTCTGTCCTTTTAACACTTCTCCGACCTTTGTTTTTCTCTCTCTGCAGCCCCCACAGAGCCTTTGCTTTGCAAATTTGCAGATGGAGGGCAGAAGAAACGTCAGAGCCAGAGCAAGTATCCTCAGAATGGAAGGCCATGGCACAGAGAAGGGGAGGTAAGATTTGCAGGACATAAGCTGTCCAAAACCTTCTCTGCTTCTGCACACTGAGAGGAAATCTTAAAAGCTGGGTGGACCAAAGTTTTTCCCACATCTGTAGGGTTGAGCCTTAACATAAATAAATAAATAAATATATATATATATATATAAAGAAATAAACTATGACATAATTTTAGCTGCCCACTAATTATTGATAATATATAACGTTTCAGAGTTGTGAATCCGAAGCTCACAGGTCAAAACAGATTAGGTCACTAATATTATCATGACTCCAATGCAAAACGAAGTGTTTCAAAGCTCCTGGAAGATGTACATTTTTCAAATTGTTAATGCCTAGATAACAAATTATTTGTATTTAATGGTATTTAATGTATTATCAAATAAAAAACCAAGTTGTTTGCCCAAATTTGCAGATAAAGACGAACAGTTACTAGAAGGAAATGTTCTAACATGTAACAATGTGACTTAATTCTGGAAAGTTATTAAAACAACATCCCCATGCTCTGCTAAATGGCTAATAAAGGCAGAAACAAGTGTTGTTGGTGTGTTTAAATATGCTTTTGGAGCAAATGTGTTTACCCAGGTTTCCCTGCTATGTATGGAGCAGTAATATTCCCTTTTAAGATTACTGACACCACTTGAACATATTTATATTTTATATATTTTGTTAGATTACAACAGTGTTAAATGTTTCTGTCTGTAATTTTATTCAATCCATGAAAAATATAAAAAATATATGATATCAAATCAGATTCAGAAGTTAACGAAGTTTCTTTGTATTTGAATATGACAATTTTCACTTTATTTATCTATATCTCTTCTGCTACTGCAGAATAGAGCATCTGTTGTTTGTTTCAGCTAGCAGGAAAAATCTAAATAAATATGTCAGCTACTGGTCAAACTACCCCAGGATGTACATGAGCTGCTATGTAAATTGCAGTATCTGTCAAATGCCTCACTGAACATATATCTCTACCATACACTGGAATGCCAGAAAACCCAAAACTACATTCAGCCAGATAACATGCAGATACAAAGTCACAGCTAACAAGTATCTATACCAAAAAGGATATGCAGCGGACACAGGCCGGGTGTGTAGGAGTGCACCTACACCCAGCACACAAGTTCAATGAAATGACCGGGTTAAAAGAGCAAAAGAGATTAACTGTTTGTCCTCCAAAAGAGCAACAAAAAACACAGTTCCTGTTTGTGTGTTTATGGTTGGTTATTGAACTAAAACTGAGCGTTTTGTATCTTTCAGTTCTTCAACACATGATTAGCTACATTAATGCACATCCAATTTGACTGTTTTTCCAATGTAGTAAAACTAAAGAGAAAAACACTATAGGCTAATAATAGAACCGCCCACTAAACACGTAGCCGAACTTCTCGAAATGTGTTAATAAATCTCACAGGAAGAAGGCACTTCAGGTGGGTGAGTTGACCTTTGCATGCACCCCTGGACCAGGTATGCAGCCAAGATCTTTTACCAATGCAGTCAGAGCTAATTACATCCTCAACACGTCTCGGAAACGTTTACATCGTTATTCAAAGCATTAAATGGCTCAACAGCAAATGAGTTATCACAGCTTTTGGTGAAATTGGTTAGACCTCTCGGAGAATGGAGAATTCAATATTTGAAACGCTGAAGTTGTCACAGCTATCACTTGAAAAAGATTGGTCCTTCGGTGGGACTTCCCAGCAGTGAGCTTGTTCATAATACCGATCGGAGGGATCTAAGGTCTCTTAATGTTTTGTGTTCAACTGCAATCTTTTTCTTCCTTATCCTATTAACCTAACGTAGATAGTTGGCTTGTCAACCAGTTGGCTTCGTGAAGTATGCAGATTTGACATCTGCATGGGCAGATTAGGTTGGCACCTGGCGTTCCACTGTTCAAGTCAGGCCACCTCCGGATATGATCCAGTTGAACAGAAAGCATTTGAAGAGGAATATGAATAGTATGCCACTCATTCAATGGTCAGTGATCAGCTGGAACAGAGGTATCAGTTCTCTGTCCGTTTATCAGAACCAAAGAGATTTTTCACCATGGTGCCTCTTGCATACAGATGAAGGGGAGAAACTGTCCACGTCATTCGTTAGTCTCTTACTCCACATCTGCCTCTACAAAATCCGTCATTTTGCCATGGCTTTTTTCATTGTTATTTCTCTTAACTCATTCTGTCACTACACATTTTTAAATGTTTTCTGCACACACTTTTTTCTTTTTATTTACTTTCACTATGTGTTCCTGTTTCCTTCTCCCGGTGTTTGAAGTCTTCCCAGACCCCACAGCAACATATGGAGAGAAAAACAGCAAGTGACTCACTGAGACGGAGATGGAGAAACAGAGAGGGAACACATTGCATGATCAGTCAGGAGTTGCAAGGGGTTGAGTGCTGCAGGGTGGCTGGTGGCAAGGATTGAGAAATATGACAGATTTTCTTGTAAACTACACAATGTGGGAGCCTAGAAAGTGCTGTCTCTCGCTGTCTCATGCTGACAAACATATTAGTCACTGCATTTTTTTTAATACACACACACACACACACAAGCTCTGTAGGTGCCCAACCCCGTCCGTTCCCCCACTCTTTACTTCTTCACTGTCTCTCACCAACAGACACAAACTTTTCAAAGTCACACTTTTCAAGCAGCGACTGTTTGGCAATACATGTAGATTTTTTTTTAAATCATCTGGCTTTTCACTCTATGTTAAAGCTTAACAGATGTCCGTGTGTTTGTGTGTATGTGTGTAGCCACCGGGCATTAGAAAAATGGAAAGCAAATTGGTTCCTGAATGGAAAACACAAGCAAGGATGCCACTGTGTATTAGGACACACTTATGTTTATAAGTTACTGATTTGAATATGTCTTTTTTTTTATCTTGGGAGTGTAAGGACTAATAAAACAACAGCTTGATTTGCAGCAAAAAGGGAGCAGGCTTGAAAACTCAAAAATAAACAGGTACTTTTCTAAAACGTCACGGCGACGGCTGAATCTTATGAATTTATTTTATACTGATCTGGATGCATTTCAGATACACAAACACTCCGGTTCTTTTCAAAAGTACAAGCCTGTATCAGTAATCGGTTCACGGCCATGCAAAGTCCCTGGTCAGGAGCCACACTGCTGTGAAAGTCATCAGCATATGCAAGGAAGCACAGCACAAAGGGGATATATCATACTCACAAAACAGCTGGTCTTATCTGCTGCCGCTATTAGCACACATGCAGCTAACATGCTCACGAACGAGACATGTTCACATCCTCTTGACTTCAAACAGTGCCTTGTAATGGTGTCATTTAGGGGAATGTCTCTGCCACCTGTGCCCATTCATGAAGGGAAACATTTCTTTGCTAAAGATTTATAAATGTAGGTCTGAACTTAAGAAGTCGCCTTCGATCTAAACCAAATTTGTGCAATATGTTATTCAATAAATTATTCTTGAATAAAGGCTTTGTGCTTAACTTTACTGATCCTACAATTAACTCTAATCAGCATTCCTGGCCCTTTGAAAGAAAAACATCCCCACAGCATGATGCTGCCAGCTCAAACATACTGAGGGCCGTTCCTTTGTCTTCATGATCCTTTTTTTCCTCTAATCTTCTTTAAACAAATCTGTGAGACCCTCACAGAAAAACGGATTTTGAACTATGATTAAATTACACACAGAGGCTCTTTATTCACTAATTGGTTGTCAAAACGAAACTGAATGAAAATAAAATACACAATTTTCTGATTTTATTTGTATAATTATAAAGTGTAGATATTTGCACCTTTACAATTATTCTTTTCTTATCTTGTTTCTGTTAAATAAAATCATGAAAATTATACAAAAATTGAATTAAAGTTTGTGGTTTGAAAAATGGGACAATGTTCAGTGGGTATGAATACTTCAGTTACATAGATGTCATGATCTAAAAGACGGTTGACTTGCAGATTCCGATTGAAATTGAGGCTTAAAACTTTTAACAAAATGTTTAGACAACACTAATTAAATCACAAAGTTTAGAGAATTATTTGACTAATTTGTCACCTTTACATGTATTTTATTTTTTTCTGTTAATTTGTTTTTTTAAGCTGGTATGCAAACACATTTTGCTGAGCAGCAGAAAATGCCTACCTAAGCACACCTGTTTTCACATCTATCAACATATCCTTGGTTACATGCCTTGAATCTACTGTGTTTTTGTTCATTCTTAAGGATTTGTTCCTAGGTTCACTGATCACTGTATGTGAATGTAGTTGCCAGGAAAAACAGAAGGGCAAAAAGAGGTCCTGGAAGAGGGAGGGGTAAGAGTAGGAAATGAGGAGGGTCAGGGATGAAGAATAAAAGAAGGAGAAACCAAGATGTTGTAAAAAGAGAAATAGAGAGTACAAAAGTGAGAGAGAAGGGGGCCAGAAAAAGTGTGTATGTGTGTAAGTATTCGGATGAAATCTGCCACCCTCAGCAGCCTCCTGTTAAAATAAATCGGATTAGCTCTCCTCCGGGAGGGAACCTTCAGGAATGCAGATGAAGGATTGCGGCACAGGTTTCTCTGCTGGACTCTAGATTTTCCTGACACACACACACACACACCCACCTTCTCACACTCACCTTCGTCCTCTAAAAGGAATGCCTTTATTTAGTCATATCAATAAAATCATAATTGTATGTGATTGAAAAACAGAAAACAAGTGTCTTCTATACTAATTCGTCTTACAGCAAATTCCAAATAAAAGGCCACCTCATAGACCGACTGTAACTTCTGAGGTTGTAATATACAGCAACTGTACTGCTGTTAATGCAAAGGTACTATGATAATAAAGATTTTACACAATAATAAGTGTCTAAGTTAGAGCTTTACATAGTCAAATAATGTAAAAAAATCCACTGCCTCAGTGGCACATTATCCATACTCCTAATACTAATGAACCCCAACCTACAGTAAATCCAAGGTTGGAATACACAAATGTTCATGTTTGATCTGGGATACAAAACAGCAAAGCAGCAGCAGACAGAAATATTAAACAACACAATCACTGAATAGAATAACGCCTTGTACTCATATACATGATAATGATAAGATTATATCCGATTAGCTCGACAAATAAATAATTTAAAAAGTACATAATAATAATAAAGTGGCGTGTAAATCAGTGATTTTAACTTCCCAATCCTTATCTTAATTTCAAGGCTAAACTTGTATAGGCTCCATATTTACACTGTAGACTGAATGTGTGCAGCCTCAAGTTCCTTTAGGGGTCTCCGTTTAAACTTTAAACAAAAAAACGTTGGTAGAAACATATTATTAAAATTCAAAAATATATATATTTAACCTTAAAATAATATTTGTACCAACATTTTGTGTGTGCGTGTTTTGTTTTTGTTTTTGTAACTTACTTGTAATCTTTATTTTAATGGCAACGAGGGGGGACTGAATAAATAAATCTGTTACTTTTGTACATTTTGCCACGTCCTCCTCCTGCGCCTTTCTCTTTTTGTCTCACTCTCTGTTCTTTTTACCCCGTCGGGAGACCAGAGTCGCTTCTCCTCACTTCTTGCACGGCTCCTTTGTTGCACTAGCTGCCGGTACAAGACACACGCCACGCCCCTTCCTCCACACCTGTGTGGTTGATATGGACGTTTGGGGCGGGTCTTAATCAAAATAAACCAATGGTCTTTCCCTCCTCACATGCTGCAGGCCTGAGTGCCTCTATGGCTTGTCCCAACGCTGGTCTATCTGATATTCGAACTGCTGGCAGACTTTTTTTTTTTTTTTTACAGAGACGCAGGCCAGCAGGCCAATATTAGATCGGCGCTTCAGGAATACTCCCGGTTCTCCCTATGGCCAGTCCGGGCCTGATTCTGACAGTATTCCGGCAGATGATGCACTTCCCGCTCCAAATTTGTACAATTGTGGTTTTGAGACTTTGTCACTAGTTTATTTTATAATACAGAGTTGTGTATTGGTTATGTAGCACTGAGGGGCTATAAATTAAAGAAGCTGAAAAAGAGTTGCTGCTGTTACTGTGGGTAAACACAGTCCCCTTTTCCCTGCTACAGTACAATAGTCCATGGAGGACTGCAGATCTTTTGACAGGCAGAGGTTAAATAACAACAAATAACAAGAATAACAACACATTTTTCTTCTTGAGGAATTTAATGCTTCATAACTCGTAGTCATTCACATTCTCAAGTTGCACCCTCCTTAGATCTTAGATTCCAGTTTCTAAAGAAAAGTCGATTTTTTTGTGTGCGAGAAAAAAAATCTGTCCCCTTTGCCGATTTACTTTTTAAAATTGTATCACCTGTTCCTGCAAATAACATCTTAGTTGAAAGGATGAATAGCTAATCCTGTCTTTTTTTGTTTTACGTGACTCACCAGTTCTAGACCAAATACTCTAGCTTTCCAATCATTTATGAGTACAATTTTGGTTTTTAGCTTTGGGAAACTAAATATATGGTGGAATACATCAGAAATGATCAGGCTTTCAAATTTCTTATGTATCTAACAGAACCATTAGTCTTGAATATGGCTTTGCCACTTAAGGCCACAGAACCATTCCATCTACTCCACCAGGACTCTGGAAGTTCCTAAAACTGCAGGGTTTGCACCACCCAGGTTTTAGTTTGTGTCAGAAAGGTGCGTTTCAGTGTTGTATACCTGCTTTAAAAAGACACTGGTATATATGTTTCATGCAGTTATAGTTTACTGGTTTTCTGACCCCTTGAAAATGTTTGATGAATAATCCACGTGAAAGAAAATCAAAAGTCTGAAATTCTTTCACTATTGCAATAAAAGCTATTAAACTAAAGAGGGGCTTTCAAACATTTTACCTCAGTATGCAAAATAAATTATTCTGACTTTCTCCCTGCTGTTCTCTCTTACAGACCGGCATGGCGTTAACGTACGATCCTGCTGCAATGCAGAATGGGTAAGAACTCCATCTTTGGCACCAACTAATGCACTCCTGTCTTGGCTCATAGAAACCAACTCAATAGCACTGCCATACATAAAGATTAATGTAGTGTCTGCACTTTGTTACAGTTTGATTAGGGAAATCTATACAAACTCCAGATATTGGTTTTCGCTGGTGGAATGAAATATATGGGTCAGAGAGGGGAAGCTGTGCGAGCTTTCCTGTGTGTGTTTACTTGTTTTTGTCTTCATGTGTGCTTCATGTCTTGATATCATGAATTAATGGGAATCCGGAAATGAACGGCCTGAGCGACATATTTTATTTTTCCCTGTTCCTTTGAGACAGGAAGGAGCATGTTGAGCCCCCCCTCCACCCCTTTCTCTATCTACCCCTGACCTCAGTCATATACAGGAAACTCCTCTCTCCCACTTCCTAACCCACTTATCCCCCAGCGACCACAAGTCAATCTCGACCAGCAGCCTACACAAACAGCATTACTCACTTTGCACAGCCTGAAAATGTAAACGCTCTGTCTGAAGGAGTTCTGCAGGCTTGTAATCACACAGATATGTTTTGTGGGAAAGTAATTCTTACGTTTTCAGGCATTTTAGTTGATATTTAGTCAGAAAAAAAGGAAGTAACAGTGTGTCATGCAGCAGAGGAGAAAAATCTAAGTCGAATTTTTTTTATAGAAAATTGTAGTAAAGCTTCAGGATTGGCTTTGTACTGTCCTAGATTATTTCCTGTAAACCAAGATTTAGTAGCTCTTTAAAAAGCACTTTGTTAACAAAAATTTAAAAAAAATCCAGATTATTTTATCTAATTAATTGTTTCTTTGAACAATTCTAAGATTACCACAGAACCCTTTGTTCAGAACCAAAGGACAATACGGTCAATCTTTTGGAGTGAACGTTAAAAAAGCCCTAATCCCTGACGTTTTCTAAATTTATGTGTAGGGCTGAAAAAAAGAAAGGTTTATCGGCAAGTATGATGTTTGATAACACCATTGCAGAAAGAAATCTGCAATGATCTAATAGAAGCATTTATTTTGGTAACGATTCATTTGGGAGTGTAATAATGTAAGGTCCTCACCATGCAAGTCATCTTTATATCGGTATTCTGGGTCAGATGTGATGCCATCTGCCAGTGAAAGCTGTGTTTGTCCAGAACTGTGTCATGCAATGGAGCAATAATTCCAAATACTGCAGAAAATCAAACAAATGGAAGGAAAAGAGAAGAATTTAAGTGTTCCAATGTCAGTATTATTAAAAGGCTATGCTGAAGTCACAAGAGAGCCTTGCATAAGAAAATGATCAATGCACTAAAACAAAACTATAAATAGCAGTGTTCTTTAATTCTTTTAGAACAATGGTGGGTACAGATAGGATCTTTCAAAGCCAGATTGCTGTATCGTGCCCATACTTAACGTAATGTAAAAGCTATTACCCAACAGTTTATGTTAATTTGAGTTTAAAAAATCAAAATGTCTAAAATATGTTAAATAACCTCTTAATAACTTTTGATATGACTCTTCAGCTGAAAACGCCAACATTAGTTTACGGATCATTGTATTACCATTATTAGAAATTGGTTTGATGACATTCTAACAGATTAAAACCTTTATTTTAAGTCATAAAACATTGCACAAACAAACCTTTGTCTGCTTTGAAATATATTCTAAAGTCAAGTTATGCTATGTTGCATAGTGATTTTACTTTGTGAATACACAAAACGTAACAAAAAACTAACAAAAAAGAATGATTATTTTGAAATATTTTATAAGGACAGCAACTTGTATAATGTGTATTTTCTGGTTATTTAAGTGTTTTTTGTTGTTCAGTATCATTATCAAATATTTTTCACAACCATATTATAGGTAGTAAGCTTATGAAACTTTTGATGTAGCACACTATTCAAGTTTTAAGATTAATTAATTGAGTGTATATTTTCGAAAAGTGTTCTATCAGTTCTGGTTTTCATTGTACAAATATAGCAGTTCCTTGAATACACCAAAGAACACTTGAAAAAACCATTACTATCATAATTGTAGTTTTTTTTTCCAACACATGAAAAGGAAAATCCTAGAATATAGTCAAATTATTGCTATAAGCATAATGATTCTGAATTGGAACCAGATTCTGACTTTATAGTGTATAGACTAGATTAGAAACATTGAATATAAAGTGTAAGCAGGGCCGTGCATAGACAGTTGGAGGGGCAGGTGCTCAAAGTAAAAAAGGGGCCATATGTACCACAGATTTGAAACCTGATACAGAAACATAAACTCCTATACAACTGGTTGAATTGTATCTAGAATGTAACATGGAATCACAACTCACCATAGCAGCCTCACAAAGTTTTATTGAAATAAAATAGGAAAAAATGAACTTCTAATGCACTTTTGTCTGACAAGATAAACATGTAGTAACAACAAAAAAACAAAAAAAACGGACTTACTTTTTCCCCTAGCTAGTAGTAGGGATGCAACTACCTACTTATTGACGAAGCTGAAGTTGATTTCCAATTTGGGAAAGGACTAAGGTAATTTTTCGCTACCTTCAGCATTTTTATTTTGCTCTAGATAAAACACTACAAAACATAGACACTTCAAACCTAGACTAAGTTATTCTAGAAAAATCCAGTCAAGGTTTGAAGTGTCTATGCTTCGTGGTTTTGAAGCTATTCAGTGAACAAATGTTCACAAATGCTAAACCTTGTTTGAAATATTCTAAAAGTAGTTTAGAGTAATCTCGTAGTTGTTGTTGTTGTTGTTGTTCTGTAGTTTTGTTTTTTATTTTATTTAGAGCAGATTAAAAGTGCTGAAGGAAGCAAAAAAGTTGAATCGCACGTAAATCATTTTCCGAATCGGAAGCCAACTTTACATTCGTTAGTTTCTGGGGGGATGCATAAAGTAGCTTTCTTTCAGTCTGTCACCAAATTATTCCTAAAGGACCGGCTGAAACTAATCTGTGACATAATCATATTGTGCATGAAAAGACGTTGTTAAATACAGAAAATGCAGACTATAAATACTTTTACCACAATCGACTCCAGTGCGACTTCCTATAGCGCGATGGCAGTTATAACCTGTGAGAGGTGTATGTGCAAATTTAGATGACAAAGAGGATGCTTATTGCTCACTTTACTTGGTCAGTGTACTCATCTTGCAAAAAAATAAAATAAATTAAAAAAACAGTGCACAAACTTATAACGCTGCAGAAGCTTTTTCATCGGACCAGTTGTTTATGTTCTGGGGCATAGGAACTCTAGTGGCCTCTGGAGCAGCTTAGCTGTCAGCAGAAATGCCTGAAAGGGCATGGATGGGCAGTGAGGGCACAATTTCGCGGATCTAGATTTAAATTCTTATTATTTGGGCATGCACACACACACACACACACATGCACACGCACAAAAATAAACTAAAATTAAATCTAATTTAAAAAAACTGACAAAAGGGCACTTTGGGCATAAAGGGGCAAAGGGGCAGGTGCTCAAGCTCCCTCTGACATCCTCCCACCCTCCGCACGTCACTGAGTGTGATCATATCTCCAAACCAAAAATCTGTGTGTAGAAAAACCTCAAGCCCCCGAAATCAGAGCATACTATTGCAAAACAAAGCCAAAAGCTGCTAAAAACAATGCTCTTTGGACCGTTGAGGCTGAAATACTGCTGTCTTCAACTACATTGCCATGTTTTGAGAAAACCAAATACAATGGTATACAACGGGTCATTGACTTTTCTGGGGAACAACATTCCAATTTATTTAGGAAAAGCGTGTCAATATCTTTCAAAAATGTTTAAAAGGCAATGCAGAATTTCTGCTGATGGGTAGATCCACTAGGAAAGATGGCACATTGTGAAGTAGCCTGAAGTAAAGCTAAGATGATTTACCTTGTTCATTAGGGCGTATCAGGTGTTTGAACCATTCAAATAGGAGCTACAAACAATTTTACAGGGGGTCTCAGTTATTGAGAAATTTTAGCTTTTTGTGGATGCATGTGGTCCCTAATCCCTACCAATACCTGGGGTTCACTGTAATGTATTCCACCACAAATTTATCGCCCCAAATTTTAAGGACAGCTTCAATGTGCTGATTATTTAGCCTTATTTTTCACAGTCACAGAAAGGGAGAACCTTGCAAATGAGACAAGTTTGTAAATCAATGTATTTTGAAGTAAAATTTCAGTCCATCTGTCTGAACACTGAAATTAGCTAAGAGGAAAGCTGTCCAAAACATCACACTACCAACAGAATGGATAAAAAATAAACTAAAAAGGGAGGTGCAATGTCATAGTTAAAATTCACATTTCAGCCCATTTGAAAAACTGTGATGGAATCTTTAAAAACATGTTGTAAATCCTAACAGTCTGTTTTTATATTCATTTAACCTCATATTATGTTAACACGATATGAGTGCAGCTTTTGCTTGTTTTTTTGTTTTTTTACTTTTTCACTTTTGGCTTCTTTTGTCCTCTGTTCTTAGTTTCTACTCCTCGCCTTACAGCATCGCCACCAACCGCATGATCGCACAGACCTCCATCACGCCCTTCATCGCTGCTTCCCCTGTTTCCACATATCAGGTAGGTCATAATGTGCCACTGCATGGGTGGATCACTGCCCGCATGCATTATATAGAAGTTTTCTTTGTGTACGCGGATTTTAGAAAAGAAATGAGCTGCACAACAGCATGAGGTCCTCTCTTCTTCCCTGGTTATCTCTCCCACGGCCCAGCTGTGCTTGATAACATCTGTTTCGTGGATGGGAATCGCAACAGGCGTAAGCAAACAAGCCACATAAAAACGTGTATCAAGATTGACTGGAACGACTGGAAAGAAGAACTTTTAGATCTACTCCCAATTATATACTAAACAAAGAAAGCATGAAATAAAAAGTAACAAGAAAATCAATGAAGTCACACTAGTTCTGCTCTAAAACTACAGATTAATTTGAAGCTTTCTTGGATTAAAATGAAGAAATGAAGAAAGAAGCTTTGTGGCCTAATTTTAATTCTAGTTTATACTTTAATCTGAGGTAAAAAAAAAGGTGTAATGAAAAGAATCACAATTGGCCTATTGTTTAGCTTTTAGCTCCAGAATAGTCAGAATAGAAAATATACTAATGCCTTACTTTCAATACTCAGAACTTGCTAGGCCTTTGCAGACGGTGATGCAGGTGGCGCATCCGCTTGAGCATTTGCCTGGCATATGAGAAACTTTGAATTATTATGTTAGTTGTGGTCCAGATCATTGTAACCCTTTTTTATTTTAGATCAGGAACTGGTTGGACATAATTAAAAATACAATTCAAGATAGTTGCTAAGTGATGGTGAGCGAAGGCAATTTTGTCTAATTAATCCATTCTTGCTTCCAATTTGTACATGTAAACAAAACCTTTTGATGAACTTTTACATGAAATATAATGTAAAATATGGTCAAATTGCATTCATAATTTTTTTTATATTGTACATTATTACCTCAAAGTATATTACATAATAATACATTTAGTTCTAAAGACATTGGGATCCCAAAATACCTCAAATGACCTTCAGTTAACTCCTGCAGGTAAATTCTAACTTTTAGAGGATGTAAAGCACCTCTTCTTAAAGCAGACTTGTAAAAGATTATCAGTTTTGAAAAACCATTATAAAACATTCCCCTGGCAGGTACATATTGACGTGTTTGGTACAAAATGTTATATGGTCAAGGACTATGACTAACTGCAATGGCAACATGAAAAGTATCCCTCATAACTGAGGGGGTATTATATTTTAGTGTTTACATGTAAAGTGTTTAACATTCATCATATTTAATTTAAGCATTCTAAATTGATACATGAGCATTATTTTTTTATATATCTCAGAAGAACTTTTACATGTATTGACATGCACAAAGACAAAACCTTTTTTTTTAGTGGCAAGTGACAACTTTATATTGTACATTTTAAGATCTTAAGATTTATTGTGCATGGATGCAAACTTTTCTTTGAACGGATGTAAGGTCCTACAAGGACATTTAGAAGACACCCGAAGAAAAGCAGAGTTAGTTGGTGAAAAGTATGCAGTTTGCTATGGTTCGGTTTTCTGACAATTTGCTGCTCCTTTTTTCATGCTTTATTTTATTTTCTCCACCTTACCCATGATCCCTTCCTCTTTTAGAGCAAATTTTCCACATGCCTTACGGCTATGATGTGTGGAGTAATGCAACAGAACAGAAAAGGAACGTGAAAATTGGCTCTGTGATATGTTGGGGAGCATCAACCGTTTTCCGCCGCTGCGCATTTCATGGAACACCCTTTCCTCGATCTAAACATCAAGAGGCCCTGCCGCCATACCCTTTCCACTCCGACGCTATCATTTAACATCAGCTCTGCTTGGCATGCAAGGACACACAGATGAGAGCACAGAACAAGAGAAAGAAGATAGTAGAGGTGGGAACATTTAAGAGGAAGAGACAAGAGAGGGTCGCCCAGGTGACAGCGATGCCAGTGCTTAGGTGGGTGAGCAGAGGAGAGGTGTTCTTGAAGGTTGCTGTACTCATCTTTGATGCATGGCTGATTAAAACCCTGGTCCGGTACCTGCGGTGTAGGGGGAGAGAAAGGGGTGGGGGTGGGGGGAGTGGGCCAAGGCACGTCTCTAATCCGCTCTCGGAAGGCTTCCCAAATTGATTTATCAAAAACAATGGCCAGGGTTTTGAGGAATATTAATCCTCACAGTTTCAATATCAGCCAGCTCTGCCGGTGCTTCTTGTAATATTGCCCTTCAGCCAGGCACGGCGGGAAGGTGAGTCCTTCATCTTCTGCTAAAGTACAAAGAGACATAGCAAGAAGAAAGGGGAGAAGACAAGCCATGCGGTTATACACACCATGGCAAACAAAAGAAAATCATTTCATCTTAATGAAAAGTATTACCTTTTGTAATGAAAATCTCTTGGCCCATAGATGTTATGGCATTTGTACTTCCTTCTTTTATGTTGCTGTTGAGGTTTCTCATTCTTATTTTCTTTTTTACCGCATTTATCAAATCAGCAAATGGCTCGTACAGCTCCAGCGGCTAGGTTCTTTTAAAACTGCTTGTACTGTCTGTGGGCCTCAGTGATGATTGGTTTTGTATGCTGAAAAAAAAAAATCGCTTTGATGATACACACGACAGGAGCCGATCCAGACCAGATCACTACCAAGATTTCAGCTGTTGTGTCGCCAGTCAGCCGTGGCCTGGTTTCCATCACTGGCTTTGTAGACGCTTGACTGGCTGACTAAATATGTGGCTGGCTGTTTGAGAGTGGAGCTGGCTGTCTCAATAACTATCTAACTGGCAGGCTGTTTGGCTTTACGTGTGAGTGGTCGGACGAGCCGCCAACTGGCTAACCACACTACTGAACACCCGGCTGACCAGCCTTTTGGATTATTGGCCCTTTTATACTGTAAAACAAGCTGTGAAGTTCAGCCAGAGGTAGGGAGCGTTCTTAGGGTGAGCCCATTTTGTCATTCACATTCACTGGACCCTGGATAGCTGTATGATTACACCCCACTAATGGCTGCAATTTAGAATCCAGGCAACTTTATTTGAGCTTGGTTTTGTGTGAATGTGCTTTTAAAATTAAACCCACTTACTCAGTCATTAAAAGCAAAGACTTTCAAATCAAAACGGGTTTGCTTTTTTTTACTAATCCTTCTTAAATCATGTTTGTGCAACTTAAAATAGTATATTAATCTCTATATCCAACATAAAAAAATGAACATATCTTTATAGAAAAATATTGTGCTTAAAGTATGTCACATGATAACATCGTCACATGATTACATCGTCGAGCATAAATACTGTTTGTTTGTTTTTTTAGATATAAGTATTTTTAAGTCAGAAGTGGTTTAAAGTTCATTATCTTCTTTTTTAATATATATTTAAAAAAATAAAGATTGGAATACAAATTTTAACTTAGATGTAATCGTTTTGTACATTAAAGATTATTTACATTTCTGGCTATAAAATACCCAATGAGCTCCAAAAGTATGCAAATATGTCCATATATTCTCTATTACTATCATATAATTGGGTCAGTATCTTAGATACAATTTGAAAAAGTTGCTATTTCCGAAAGATCAAGTATTATTATTGAAAATTATTCAAATAGCAAATAAAAATAGACCTCAATTCATTCTTACTATTTTGTAAAATAAAAACATAGTTGGTTTTTTGTGGTGTTCATGCTTCTGTGCTTTGAAAAACATAAGAAAAACTATGAAAGGATCTTAAGAATTTGCCCATCCATGGTCACACGAGATACAGATTTTTGCGATGTTCCTTATGAATAAGTGGGTCTTTCCATTTTATTTAATTTTTGTGGGGGATTTTTATGTATGCAATTTTAATAGATTAGCTCAATCATGTGTTCTTCTTGCTAATTGCTTCTTTGCTTTCTGAAGCCCAAAATCTGCTTCGGAAAGGGCCATCTCTAAGATGTTATGACTACCATTTTAATTAACAAACAGGGATTTTAACCACATCTCTCATTATTTCTTTGTTCTCTTTGATCTTGTACAGGCAAAACTAAAGCCCTGAGTCTTATAAGTATTAGTCTCAAGACTGCAGTGCTTTTATCTCTTAAACTAACAGGGAAACCGAAATACTTCTCTGCCAGGGAATTTTCTCCATCTCGGTTTTAAAGGCAGTAGTTCAGATCACAACAAAAATGTTTAGTGGATTGCTGTATTAGTTTCACAAAATTCTTGCCTTCTAGATTTTTTTTATAGAATTCCGTGTATAGACAAAAAAAAAAATGGCCCAGAAACCTTATTATTTTTCTAATGCAGTTTATTAATTAGAGAATGCTTAAGAGAAGTGATCAAAGATAAGCGTTCTACGTGTCAATCGACTGTCCTGTTCAGCTGCAGAGAACAAACACTGCCATTTGTAAACAAGCCGACTTGGCTGCGTGTTTGCGAATAGCAGCCTTGTTTAGATGTGGATCCAAATCACGCATTTGTGTTGGCTCAGAGGATTGATTGCTCTTATAGCAGATGATGCCATGTTTGTCTTTGTTTAATCCGATCATTTTACCGAGATCTACGGCCGGTCTGTGTGTTTGTCAGCTACAAGCTGTCCAGTTCTTCGAGCTTTCATTTCAAAAAAGTTCCGATCGTGCATCGTCTTTCCACAAGTTTCATCATATCTGTCACCATTACTGCTTACTTAACTGAAATTTTCTCTGGAACTTCTCCTGTCTTTATCATAATACATTTAAATTTATATATATATATATATATATATATATATATATATATATATATATATATATATATATATATGTTATGTCATGTTGCTATTTTCTTACTTTACAGACCTTCCTTGCAAAAGCGCTGAATTAGAGAATTACATGTTACTGATGGCAGTTCTGTCAAAGCAGTAGGGGGATTTGTTTCGTCAAGACTTTTAAAATTCTTTCTGTAAATCTTTGGCATCATCCAAACTTCTGACCCATGTTGGTACATTAAAACCGGTACAGTAATTTTAACGCTTTCACATGTGAGTTTTGCTTGAACATGCTGCAAAATGTCAAGCAGCTTTTGTTTGTTTATGTTGGATATTATTTACATCCAAGACTGTATCCAGGAATGTAAACTGACGACGTCACTGCACATTTTATCTGTTTATCCTCAGGTCCAGAGTACATCATGGATGCCTCATCAACAATATGTTATGCAACCAACAGTAAGTAAAACGACATTCCCCTACATTTTATCCCCAAACAGCTTCTGTTTAATATCTAAATAATTTTCCTGCATTTTTGAATTTCCCATCAACATCTCTTCATACACTCTCACCACAAACTTTATTTGGTATACCTTGCTAGTAGCACTTTTGGTATTGTTTTTGGGCTTTCCGAGAAACAGTCAAACTGTCAAAACTAAATATTTGTGACATTGATCAACATGATGTCTTAAAAAGTATTCTGAGATGTTTGTCTAAAGAACTAAAAGCTGTTGACTATGGAGGCCATAAGAGGGCAGTGAACTCAGTTTAAGAATCCAGTTTGAGATTGTCTGACTTTTGTGACAAGGTGCATTTTCTTGTTTTAGAAGATGGGGGTCTAAAGATGGGTTCACTGCTATCACAAAGGGGTGGACATGGTGAGCATCTACACTTCTATGGTGCTCAAACTATGCCCACCTAGTACTAAAAGCCTAAAGCGTGTCCAACAGCCCTATACAACCACCACCAGTCTGAACTGTTAAACAAAATGGAATGGGTCCTTGCTTTAATATTGTTTACTTACTTACTGGGCTTCTTGTAATCTGGTATCTTCAATGCTCTGTGAGCCTATGTGAATTGCAGTTTCTTTGTTCAAAAATAATATTGTCACTTTTTCTTTCAATAGTTTGTATTCTTTTTAGATATCTAAAAACTTCTATATGGCAGCACAATTTTCTTTGAAAAGGTTGATATATTTCTGGCAAAAAACATCCTGTTGGTCCATGGAGATGGCAAATTTTTCATAACAAGAAAGATTGTGAAAAGATTTTGGTTGGTTGACTAAGAGGTATCAATCACATTTGATCATGATACAATACCCCGGTTATGTTGTACAAACCAGAAAGATAGCTAACTGATTGAGGGTTTGAGGTTAATCTACCATGTCTCATCAAACATATTTTGTTTTGACTTTCCTTGAATTGAAATACAATCACTTCAAAGTCATGGGAAGTTTTAAACCTTCACAGGTATTCAATAAATAAAGTCAGAGTGATGTGTCCAAAGCAAATTAAGTAGCACACGCAGCAGCAGTGCTATTAAGGAAACAAATGTTCTGTTGTCGTTTTTATTTGTGCTTCATAATATAACTTTAAAACCCTTAATTATGTTATTATTTATATTTAATGGGTGATTAAATACTCTTTCTATTTCTAAACAATCAATGTCCTGGGCAGTTACAAACACTGGATGCAGACCCATTTTGTCTTGAAGCATCGAAAGCTCATGTAGTTTTGGAGTTTTCCCACTTATGTTAACTTCGGTTCCATTTCTGTTAAATTAAAAAAATAATAATAATTTTTACGTTTAGCTAAATGTTTCCCTCCATGTCGGTGCTAAACCTTTTTCAAGGTTTCAGAGGAATTCAAGTGTCTCAGTCTTTTTCAGAAATGACGGCAGGATGGAACTGGAGAAATACGATTGGTTTGTTTCCTAATCTATAGTAGTGAGAGCCTTGGTCAATTCTTCACCAGAGAAGATAGCACTGATGTAAAATTTGAAGCTCTCGATTTATTTGTTTGTTTCCTTTGCAACAATCATGAGATAGAAATCCTGACTGAAAGAACACATTTCCAGATACAAGCAGCTGAATTGCGCTTCCTTCACAGTGCAGAAGAATTAGAGATAAGGGGGTAGTAGCTGTGATATCTGAAGACAGCTCAGAGTCAAGCCCATCTGTAAATAAAGGACTCCGTTAAAGGGGTTCAGATATCTTATTAATACGTAACTCAAATACCTGGCTTTCAAAGGTTTTCTGGATGCGCCACTGTTATGAAGCATGGTGTATTACCCGCGGAGAGGGATGTCAAAGAATAGCTCCTAAACCCATTACCTATTTTATGCCTCTGGTATGGGCCAGTTGCGTACAACACACTGCACCTTGTAAAACGGGACGTGCCGTTAGGATGTGGGTTCGAGTCCCAGTCATGGCAGAAGTTTATGTCACATTACGGCGGCTAGATAGCTTAATTCACACGACTTTCGCACTGGGGGCCTAAAATTATGACGTTAATGTGGGTACACATAACAGTCCAGAGGTCTGACTATTGTGCATGTAATCCCAAACAACCTTGGAACAGGTGTGATTCATTATCAACACAGGGCTACTATAACCGTTTAAAACAACACTGAAGAACTTTCAGTTTTGGTCGATTTTGGTGGCCCAGTATAGACAAAAGCGGTAGTGTTTTGCCTGAAGAAGACTTCATTTCCCATGAGGACCAGTGCATAGCGTCATAAAATTCTGATCTCCTGGTTGCCTGCAGTTGTATTGAAGTACTTTTCTGTTTCCAGTGGCATTGTAAAGTAATGAGGAATGAATAGCAATGAGGTAATGAATATAATTGCTGCAAAAAAAAAATCATATGTTGATGAAAATAAGATAAGGGAAGTGGCATATGCCGTAAAGCAGTGAGGGCCTTTGTAGTTGTTTTGTCCTCAATGTTGTTTAGTGCCGGTTAAAGCGATACGGACCCCCTCGGGCCATGACAGAGGTGTCATTCAACGAGCTGTAAGTTGACGTATAATCACAAAAGTTATGAAAATATTTTATAATGGTTGAAACGTTACTTAGTATAGCATTATAGTATGGTATATAATGTATGAGTAAGTTTTATGTATAAGAGAAAAACTGATGATCAGGACCTTTTTTTGGCTTGCTTTTTTATTTATTTACTAACTTGGACTTCATTACAATATCTCATTTATATTCAGAGAAAGTCACAAGTGAGCTCAGTTTACTACGACATGAAACATTTCATGCAGTGTTAATGCAACAAGGCCCTGTAAAGTGACATTACTTGTTAGTTCCTGGCGGAAAAGCCTTATGTAACAAATGATTTAGGTTCAGATTAATTAGTCTGTTTATCAGCGGTAGTTTTTGGCCCTGTCTTTGGTGCATGTGAGTTTCAGCCACATAAACTAGCTAAAGCTGGAGTCCACCTGCGATGGTGCCTAACTCCTGACTGAAGGAGAGCTCAACCAGCCATGCGACTCCCTGCTAGCGCCATTTACCACTCGGTCCTAGCCATCTCACTTCCTCTCCCACTGTGGGACAGTGAACATGTAATCTGGTCACAGCAGGCCACTAGACAGACACACACACACTCACACTCACACCCCGGGGTAGCTTTCCTCAGTTCTTCTCAGTTTGCCTTTTAGCCATAAAACTTTCATTTTATTTTTATTTTTAGTTCAGTAACAAAATTGACTTTATCTTTCCTTCTTCACCCTCTCAGCCAGATATGCTTTGTGCTTGTTTTCTGCTGTGGTAGGGTTAGTCAACTAATAAGTGTCTGGGTTTTACTGATGATGATTTCTCACATAAATCAGAAAACCTTTGTTATAAAATTTGTACTATTAAGAACTAAAAGGACATTGTATTTTTTGTATGCTTTGAAGATCTAAAAATCAAAAAATTGGTAAATCCTCACAAAAAGATAGTTATAGTAAATTCATCAGTGAAAACGTTACACTTTTGTTTTCACCTTATATTACCGATATGTATTTTTAGCAGTGTTAGCCTTACAACTAAGCATCAGCCTCTAGTTTCCCAAATCTAGGATGATACGCGATAGATGAAATCAGATATTAAAAAGGATAAAACGGAACCGTTTTGTTGCGACATGTTATATTAAATCTAAATCTCTTCAAGGTTAGCAACAACTTAATCTTATGTGCTGCTGTGAAAAACGCGTTGTCTCTTTATACTTTAGTCCGGTTGATTCATTAATACTGAAAATGGAGACATTTTTTTCAATTTCACACTAAAGATAGTTGTTCTTTGCGTGACTTTTCATCAATTAGAGACGATGCTATTACTGAAACAAACATCTTTTTGGAATTGACCTGCAGATTACAGATAGGGGCTACTATAGCTCATACTGTGTGATCGACTAACTAACTTTAAATAGAAATTCATTGTTAAGTGTATTTTAGAATTGTCCATGATTTTGTTTCAATGCGGCCTTCATCAAAGAACGCATTGTTTGTCAAAATGTAAAAAAAAATAGCAAGGAACTTCTGTCTATCAGAAGCGAGGCATACAGAGATAAGGGATAACTATTGGACAGTGCTGTATGTTTGTTTAATTGGTCTGGTTCTCCATCACATGCTTTGTTTGTTTTTTGTCTTACCATATGTAAGCTCCATATTGGTTATTCCCATCGAGCCTGTGCAACGCCTGATGGTCATCCATCTTCCAGCCCCTCTGTCACAGGGCCTCTCAGAGTGCTTGGTACTGGCCATTACCCAGCCGCAACATTGTGCTCTGCTCTACATCTCATCAATCGTTCATGCAAGCGGTAGCCATGTGGCCGTATCTTTCCCTGTGGCCCCGTCCCCGTTGTCTTCTAGTGGCTCTGTCTGTAACCAGACGGCTGCTCGGAACTAACCCCGGCTGTCACGACAGTCAGTGGATCCTGGCATCCAATCTGTCCCCCTTTATGACTCACACTCTAATCGACTACCAGTTAGATCCACAGTAGACCACCCTTTACGCACGCAGTGTGCCAACAGTGGAGTGAATAACGGCAAATTTGCCAAGCATCCCAGCTTTAATGCTTGAAGGGAGGGTACTCAAAACATTAAAAACCAATTGATCGTGTGGCAGTTTGGCAGCGCCGTCCTCATGTCCTGTGTTAAACCAATGGAACGTTGTGCTGTGGTGCTCCCCGTGTGCTGGCAATATGGAGGCACCAGTCCATGAAAGGGAAAGAGGTCACAGGTGCCAATTAAATCCAATTCAAATGAATTCCATGTGTGAATGGAAATATATGAAATAAAAAAGGGCACAAAAACTTAATTAATTTCTTTAAAATGTTATATTCAGATACATAGAAAAATATATCATAAATGAACTTGTTCAACCTCAAATAGAGGTTGAACAAAAAGCATAGAATTTAGAAACCATCTGTAGTAATTAACATAGCCTCAATCCGGCTATTTTGCAGCTTTGCACTTGAAAAGCTGCACTTGAAAACTTGACAAATGCAGATTTCTTAAAGCAACTTATCTAAAAAGCATGGTTGAAGTGTTAATTTGTCGTCAGATGGCAATTTTTCAAAGATTATTTTTGTAGTTTGCTTGTGTCTGTTTGAGTTAAACATTCTGCATTTGAAAAACCTACTCTAACCGTCAAGATAACTCACTCCGCCATACACGCAATAGAGATCCGAGCTTGGCGCCAAATAAAAACACGAGTTAATTTTAACAACATCACCATCAATCATTTCACGTACAGTTTCCTTTGCTGACTACAGAACAAAATCGTAAATAGTAAAAGCATTGAGTGTTTTCCTCTTTAACAAGTTGCACAAGGTTTTATGAGCTTGTCTGTCCCCAAATGACTGAACGCCAGACAACAAACAACTGACTGTTGTAAAACCATGTTCCTGCAGGCACCAGAAAAAGTTAAACGGAAACCAAACGTTTCTAGAGACAATCCATTCATCACGGCAGAAAAGAGATGTCTCTACAGCTATAATAAATCTGAAGAGCTGACCGTATCTCGGCTCTCTTTCAAGCTCATCTGGATTACAACTTTACATAATTTAAAAAAGGACAGGTAGGCCATGAATAAAGCAGATCTTCTGGAAGATGATTCGGATTTAACAAAGAGAAGTTGATGATCTACTTTTAATGGAAAGACCTCCAAAGACCAGACTGCACTGTAAATGGAAACATTTTGTAGTTGAAACAAACCCAGTTCTCTTTTGCGCATGTTTTAGTTTTCATTTATCTGGATATAATAGATTTTTGCTCAATTTCTAAATTATATTTAGAAAATATATTTTTCATTCCCTACATCGGACATGTGCTTCACTCTTCACTTAGAAGGGAAATATCTTCCCTTTTTTTAATTTTTACTTTGGTCAGCAGACGTTGGCGAAAACTGAAGAACTAAAAGCTCCAAACGGATAAATTCATACACACAACTGCCTAAAAACACATTTTGTGTGAGTGGAGAAACTCATTCCACATAATGGTAAATGTTACTTCCGAACAGCTCATCAATCACACACACAGACTCACAAATTCACTTTATACTGCCTCTGAGAGCCGGGGTAAGTGCTGCACCAGCCATGCACAGCAGTGCTGTCTTCTCCCTGCGACTTATCCATCCGCCCCTTTTTTGCTTTCCACTCACAGTGGTATGTGTGTCAAGTGGGCATATGCCAGCGTGCACTAGTCCTAACTTAGGTGAATTATCGAATTTCTCTCAGTTTCACCCCAGCCAATCCCTGTCTGGTACAGTCTTTGGATAGACATTTACTGAGCTCCTGCTTTCTGCCTTCACCGGATAGGGGTGAGTTAGTGCACTGTGTGATACCCATCTCTCCATATGACATTAAAAAACCCTCCGTAGAATCACAGGGGAGAACAAAAGATTGGCTTTATGAATTTATCTGCTGAGGCAGAATTTGAGACGGGCTACATTCGTCCTTGGGTTGTTCTGTCTCTCTCATCTCTCTTGTCTTTCAATCTTTTGTTGTGCATATTGCCTACTCTTTGTTGCTCTCTACTACTTTAGAAATGTCTCACTCTTATATAGTTTCATTTTTTTATTTTTCTAGCCCTCTATATATCTCTTCTTTTAGGCATTTTCAGAGGATGGTCACTGCTGCATTGTCATTTAAAATATGTATTGTATACATCTAAAAGCATGTTGATGTGCGCACAGTGTGAAAACATAAATTTTTATTTCTGATCTCTGACACCTTTTGCAGTTGCAGCAAATTAAGAAACAATTTCAGTGTGCCCGGTAAGTCCCAAGGAATGTCAGGACTGGTAGAGAAAAGTGAATGCAGAGCTTCCTGGCAAATAGCAGCATTTTTTTAGGCATGATCAGAAAGACATTTTCGAAGGTCAGCAATGAAATCTATTGCCTTCATGAAAAAGATCAAGAAAAACTAATTCCAGGAAGAACCAGGATTCTTTCAGAATTTCGGTCTTTGTTTAATAAATAACGTAGATAGACCGTCAGGATGTACTAAAATAGGAATTTGCTAGATTTCAAAGTTTTGAAAGAAGCCTGGTTGGCTATAATGGGTGTCTGAGGGGAAAAAAGGGATTGTTCCGAGTGGTTAATGTAAATGCCACCAACAAGCTTGGATGATGTAGATGGAGGAATCTCGTGAAGCAAGTTTTCTTAATGTCTATTGTCAAGTTTTGCCAAAAATAACTGAACTTAATGAAGATCTCGATAAAAAAGGAAAGAAAACAGGACCTTTGATAAATGATCCAGGATGAGTTTCTTTCCTCTCAGGCTTATCAATGAAGCAACACACGTAAATTAATTCCCAGAAAGATGGGGCATAATGTGACAAACCAATTGTAATAACTCACTTATGCATATATTATATATATATATATATATATATATATATATATATATATATATATACACTCTCCTCTTAGAAGGGAAATATCTTCCCTTTTTTTA